>JAHPZR010016854.1:7500-13255 GCA_019787425.1 Platygyra sinensis | reverse complement strand
TGGGGTAACCCGCCTAGGCGGGTTGCCCGGTCTGCCAGGTAGGGTAACGCTGTCAACCGGGGTCGCATTTTGCCATGTAAACAACTCAAGGTTGGGTAACCCGCCTAGCCGGGGTCGAGTTCATGTTACATTTTGCAAGCGCGCCAACAACGTCTAGTAACGTCACCCCGGGACCCCGGGGTTGTAAGTTTGCATGTAAACGCGGGCCATTTTTCGACCACGGCTAGGCAGGTTACCTCACCTACCTGGGGTCCCCCACCTCCATGTAAACAGGCCCTAATACTCCAGAAAAAATAGTTAGATTTAGGTATTAGCGACCACTCCCTTGTCTATCAAATTCGCAAAACACATGCATTATACCATCCCTGGGTGTGTTAAGATTATTAGTACTCGGAGTTTCAAAAATTTCAATAACGAGGAGTTCCTAGCTGACGTTGAATTAACTCAATGGGATGACATTAGTCTATTCTCTCGCCCAAACGACATGTGGGTGTTTTGAACGAATCAGTTTCTGACCTCTATCAATAAACATGCCCTCAAGAGATCGAAAAGAATTGGGAACAAGAAGTCCCCGCACGAGTTAATACATAAGATGCATAAAAGGGACTTCCTGAAAAAGAAGGCGGAACGAACTTAAGATCAGTCTTGCTAGGATGATTTCAGAACAGCGAGAAATGAAGTTAATAATTCAATTAAATATGCCAAACGTAAATACTTTAGCGATAACCTAGCTGCTAGCAGAAAAAGATCCTCGTAAAACTTGGTAGCTAGTTAATGAGTTGAGCTCTCGTCAGCATATGAAAAAAAGTTATTGTTGATATTGAAATCGGGGACATGAAAATTAGTTCTGCATCTGAAATGGCTGAGGCACTCAACTGCCACTTCGCTAACATTGGTCATGACTTGCCAAGAGACATACCTTCTGCTGCTACTGTTCCAGGAAGCTACCTTATCTCAACTAATGCGATTTTCTCTTTTAAAAGTTGTAGCTCCAATGAAGTCCGAAAACTACTTGAAAAATTAGATACTAAGAAATCGACTGGATTGGATAAATTGCAATACAAGATGCTTAAAATAGCGGCCGGTGTTCTGACACCATCCCTGGCATTCTTGTTCAATCGATCGATGAATGGAAGCTAGCTAGAGAAACGCCAATTTTCAAAAAGGGCAAAAGACAAGATGTAAACAACTACGGGCCAATCTCGATTATTCCCGCTGTCGCTGAGGTGTTCGAAAGAATAATTTACAACCAATTTTTCAAGTATCTTAATGATAACGATCTCTTAGTTAACTGCCAATCTGGGTTTAGATCACTTCTCAGGTAAATTAAGGCATGGGTCAGCCGTTACGTTCCTAAAAAAAGTTAAGGGGGTGGTCTAACTTCTAAGGTTTTGTTCATAAAAACATAAACTTTTGTTAGACATATACATCTTCTAAAGTTATTATTTTTGACCCGTTGAACTTATGCAAATTAGGTCAAGTGACATGCCACGCCCACAAATTCGTGGAAAATCTTTAAGCAAGAATGGGAACAGTTTGTAAAAAGAGGTTTCAACTGAACTGGTACAGAAAAAGACCCAATGACAACAACAAAAGAACTATGCTTAGAAATTGTCGAATATTTCATTAATTTTGGAAATAAACGGCTTCCTCTACTAGTACCCAGTCCCCCAATAAAAGTCATTTGGCTTTTTAAAAGTTTCTTCGTAAGTATCTTAACTTTTTCAAGCGCAGAAACATGTATCTAATGGCCCTAAAATCATGAAAATAACAACAATGTTGAGGGCATAAGAAAAGTGTTCAGATTTAAGAAAAGCGATTTCTTTGTTTTAGAGGTCACGTGACCTAATTTACATATTCCCGACATGCCAAATTGACAAAAACTGACAACTTTCTGACCTGGCATAGTTTCATGCTGCTACGACTGAGGCTTCAAAAGATAGACCACCCCCTAACCTTTTGACAGAATAACTGGAGGCCCTTGCCTTAAGGACGTTCGCGCGAAAATTTTCCAGTTGATAGAGTTTTTTTATATTTTTACTGCAGGCAGATAATGAGTTTCTTGTGCCAGAAATGCAAAAAAAATTGGGGGTCACCGTCCACGTTTCAGAGATACAGCGTGTGGTAAACTATACTGATTTCGAGAAATTATCCCATATAAATTGAGCACGGTCTGCAGGGATTTATAGTTAAAAATATCAACGGAGGCAAACGATCTTAGTCATACTCTGTAGGACTGGGTCTGTTGCGTAAATCATTCAAAATGTTACTAACATTTTCATAAAATTTAACCCTTTAAGAGGCATTTGAAACCGCCGCGCAGATGCACGAGGAGCTAATAAGAACGGAATTCGATGGTGCATTTTGCCAAAAATTCATAATTCTAGTCGATAGATTTTCTTTATTTTTCATTAAACGTAGAAAATCAGTAGAGAAAATGATCCATCGAAAGAAAAATTGGAGTCACCGTACGTCCAAGATCATTACATCCAGGCAAAGCTCTAGCACTGGCCATCTGCTCTATCAGTTGTTTATTTTATGACTTAGCGCGCGCGCTCATGCATGACGTGGCATGTGAATTTGCGTGCGCAGTAAGGATGCGCAAAAACAATTAGCACGAACGTCCTTAATTTACTTGAGTTCATGGTACATTAACGTCTTTGCTTGAAGCTTCTAACAGTTGGTCTGTCAATATTGACAACGGTCTTATAAATGGTGTAATCTTTATATACTTAAAAAAGGCCTTGACACCATACACCGAATGCAAATATGGCGGACTACTCGGTCGTCGCCCGGGACGAGTCGAATGAAAGCGAGGCTAGTTGGGCTTCGATGTTTTGTTTTAAAATGCTTCCCTAGAAAACTTTTGTGTTGTGGTTGATCTGTTGTTTTATTTCGCTGTGCCTACGAGTTGCTGTGTTTCTGAATGCGACGAGAGGGGATAGAAATCTTCCACCGTTAACCTCTAAGTGAAAATAGTGGATCAATGCAATTCGTTGAGACGGAGAAAAGGAGTTCATGATCGCCGCGGGGATAGCCTGCGAGTAGGCTCACTTGTTTGGGTAGGGTATCGCGGGCAAAGGTGCGGGAGCTCCAACCGCGCGGTTCTTTGTCGCCTTTGGCCGTGATACCCTACCCAAACAAGTGAACCTGCTCGCAGGCTACCGCGAGGACTAAAGTTTGTTTGCTACGTTTCAGAATAGAAGATCTCAGAAAAATCGTTTAAATGACGAGCTTACCTGGTGTCTGGTGGTGTTCCAACACGGTTTTCATGGCCAATACCCTCCTCAAGTTAAAGAAAAGGTCTTCTTGAATGATGTCCTCTGTCTCAAAGGAAGAAGTTATTTGCGTTCGCGTCCACTCGCATCATTAGGCTGATTTAGCAAGAAAACGGGAACGTCACTTGACGACGGCACGCGCAGTACAAATACCCAAATATGGTCAAATTAGAATAGAATCCATGCTATTCCGCGCGCCCTCCAGTAGTCGTCTGACGTTCCCGTCCTGTTGCTAAATCAGCCTATTGCACGGAATCGCACGGAGTAAATATAAATACTACGATGCAATAACCAAGCCAATGAACTTCAACCACCCCGTCAGGTGAAACCAGTGAAAGCATTGAGCCAAATGACAACAACTTGGAGCTAAATGCGAACGCTTACACATTTTCTAAGATCGATTCCACCCTGAACATAAACAGTTCCTTCAGCGAATGTGCACTCCTTGCCTCGGACTCTTTGGTTTCCCTCAGAGGCGAATGAGAAAACTGAAAAAAAAGAACACCTTCTCTGCTGTGGAAGATTCCACTCTGTTGCGGTGGCATTCAGGAACACACACACACAAAAAAAAACGCGTAGGGATGGCGAAACAAAGGGACCAAATCGACAACGAAGCAAGACTTTTCTGGAAAAGCATTGTCAAAACAAAACATCAAAGCCCAACTAGCCTCGCTTTCATTCGACTCGTCCCGGGCGATGACCGAGTGGTCCGCCATATTTGCATTCGGTGTATTGACCACAAGATTCTTTTACGAAAGCTAGCTAGTTATGGCATTGATCATAGGGCCCTAGAGTCGTTTGACTCCTATCTAAGCGATCGTCAACGAAAGTGTGTAGTTAATGCTAAGCTGTCTGGTGCGCGTGCTGTTACCTGTGGTTTCCCACAGGGAAACCTCAGTGGTAACCTTCTGTTCCTGATCTATGTTAACAACTTGCCACACTGTCTAAAAAAGGCCTTACCACGAATGTACGCCGACGATACAGGTATCAGCATCGTAGCCAGTAGGTTCCCAGAGCTTGAATCAGCACTGAACACTGAACTAGCTAACCTTCATGAATGGCTTACTGTAAAAAGGCACAGCCTGAATATTGCCAAAACTGAATTTATGGTCATAGCCTCACGGCAGAGACTTGCTACTACAATTGGCCATTTACTTACTGTACAAATTAAAGGTCGCGAAATTAATAGAGCGCCCCATACCAAATCCTTAGGAGTTTACATCGATCAAAATCTTTCGTGGTTCAAACATAGTAATGACAGTGCCAAGATTTGTCTTCTCTGGCATAGGTGCACTTAAAAGATTGAGGCCGTTCATCTGCGAAGATACAGCAATATTGCTATATAGAGCTCTTATTGAACCATATTTTGATTATTGCTGTCCTGTGTAGCCGACAATTTGCAAAAACTACAAAAATCGCGCCATTCGGGTTATAACAAAGTCTGATCACTATTCTAGTGCTACCGCCCTCCGCGGTAAGCTGAGATGGGATAATCTCTGCACCAGAAGGAGAAAGCAAAAATTGAAATTGATGTTGAAAACGTTGAATGATCAGTCTCCGGAGAACCTGAAAGACCTATTTAAGCCCTTCAGCATGGACTATGGACTAACGAATAGTAGTAACAAATTGGCTCTGCCTAAGCCTCGTACCGATGTTTTGAAACGTAGCTTCTGCTACAGTGGGGCACATTTGTGGAATAGCCTTCCATCTAACGTGAGAGCCATTAGAACTTTAATTTACTAATTTTAGAAATGAGTTAGATCGCCATTTGTCCTCCTCGTACTCCCACACGGCAAACATGCAACTCAGTTTTATTTTAAATTTTTAAATTGTAAAGGTTCGGTAATACGGGCAACATTTTCCTTCAACTTGTCTCGCAACATTGTTGCATTGCAATTTGAAACACATTGTTGCGCGTATTACCACGTTTTGACCAACTTGTCTCGCAAAAAAATACAATGTTGCAAGTTGAGGGAAAATGTTGCGCAAAGTAGACTCAAGTTCTACTTTCTGCAACAAATTTTAGGTTTGCTGTTCGTATTACCACCGAAGCTTCAACTTGTCTCGCAACAAATTTGAATTCAACGCTTGTGATTGGCTTTCGTAAAGCCCAGCAACACGGCAAATAAAAAATCATGGCGATAACTTTCGGAAATTAAAGTCATAAATTTGCCCTGTACAAGGCCCTCGAGTACTATCATAGCCTCGTTTGTCCCTTCCATATAAGTAGCAAAAAAAAAGGCAAAAAGTTTGGAGGAACTGTCGCAAAAAAACAACTTTTCGCCTACTAGCTCTCTGAAATGAAACTGAGCTTTATACAGAGAGAACTTCATCGGCACGGAAAATTAAGAAGAAAATTACGACCAGAAGTCGAAGTGGAAGTTCGTGGAAATGCTCAATTATAATTTTTTTGCCAGTATTGAAATTAGCCTTACTGACCTCAGTTTCAAGCTGATAATTCAAAAGAAATTTTACTC
>JAHPZR010016854.1:0-5000 GCA_019787425.1 Platygyra sinensis | reverse complement strand
TACGTTCGTAGTGATAGGCATAAAAATCGTTTCTCTTTTCATCATCGTCTTCTCTAGGCACTTTTAAGTACAGTCAGTTTAAAGTACTGTCAGTCTCCAACCCGTAACTACCTCTTTTTTTTATATATGGGATCGTCCAGAGTCAATGTCTAGCTCACACTCGCTTGCGACTTAAAATTTTAGTGCACTGAAATACCACCTTTATAGGAAAAAATTCTTGTCGACCACCAGCCTGTCCTCTTCGCGATTTACCTGTTGAAGATCCTTAACACTATTTTCTGTACTGCCCAAGTCTTGCTGCTCTGCGTAAAAAAGCTGTTTGCCTCCGCTGCACAATTACTCGGAAATAGATGATATTGTGCTTCTTATAAGAAAAAGATCGGTTCTTAAATGGTATTTCTCACGATGATTTTGACAATAATATTTTGTTTTTTACAGTACTTTCAGACATTTATTTCCTTGTGTATGTGTTGTTCGATCATCACGTGTGATATGCATTGTAAACAGCATAAGCCTTCTAGATGAGCTCTTTTAGCTCTAAGAGCAAATGTTGTTAATAATGTTTAAATAAAAAAAAAATTCCTTTTCACTCAAATAAAAACCAATCGGGTGAATTAAGGCCTGGGTCAAAACTTGTTGCAATAATTGGGACTATTTTTAAGTAATCATGCTTTGAATCGTAATTTCAGGGTTAATATACTCAGTTGTGTCAAGCGAAGCAAATTAAGCATTTTCTCTTTGGAGCAACAGGGTCACGTTATTGACCACGCCCTAAAATGCAAAAAAGCTATCACTTCGATTCCCACTACTAGACAAGTAGAAAAGTTAAGTTTTTATACATTAAATCTTTGACTCGTTGTAGTTGTCTAGGAATCCGATTGGAATGGCATTGAACGCAAAACTGATTCATTGCTATTTGCTGTTTTCTGCTAGTGCCAGTCCTTCTCCAAGCTTAAATTGCAATACTAACAACATATGAAATAATTTTGCCTCATTCCAGTTGGTGTTTCAAAGTATATGTTAAAAGTCATTATTCACATGTAAAACTGGTTCAATAGCTCATTGCTTAATAGTGGGAATTGCGAGTTAATATATTTTGTGCAAAATTGGGCGTGGTTAGTCACGTGACAGACAAATGTAATATATTCTACCTCAATTTGACCTTAAATTGTCATCTTTGAGATAGTTTTCATTTCTCTTATTTTAGACCACCCTCCCTTAAAATGTAAAGAGACCCAGGCCTTAATTCACCTGAGTGCACTCTGTGCTTTTATAATTGTCATAATAACTATAAAACGTATTACTGAAGCAACAAATAAAACCAAAACTGCTAAGAGCGAGTATAAGGCGTGTATCTGCAAGACTACGATAGAAATTGATATAGAGAATCAATCAATCCATTAAATATAGATCGCACGATACGATACAAATTTCGGCGAAATTTTGCACCGCACTTTACCAAGTTTTGAATTATCGAATTTTGCATCGAGCCTCCTTTGAATCAAGTTCAATTTTTGAGCGCCCAAAGGACTTTTCTTGTCGAACACATAAGGGAATATAATCAAAAACTTTGCTTCCGTACGCAAGCTCAAAAGGCCTGCCATTAAATTGATTTCCAGCGGTTTCAAGTCGCACGTCGTTGCTAAGTGAAAGTACCAGATTCAAGGTGCTGTCGTCATAGGGCGTTGATGAAAACTTGTCATGGGGTAGCCTGCGTAGCTAGTGGAATTCGTGAGCAAGTGATTTTTGGTGGTGGATCCACCATGTTGTTCTCACGCGTGCGAAGCCCACGAGCAGGGCGCCTATATGTACCGGTATGTTTTATTTCCGCCCTGCCACTAGGGAAGTCGCAAGCGCAAAGCCCTGGGTAAAATTAACTCGACTCCTCACCAATTCCCTCGCGACTTCGCCACTCTTATTAGAGAGTTTAAGCATGGCGTTTACGGCAGACGGCAAACGGCAAAGATGACCTCAGAGTTTTTGTTCTTTTCTTCTAATCCTTAATTAAATCACCTAAAAAAAGAAAAATGTCTCCCACTATTCACCACAAATACAAATATTTTCACTCTACTGTTTCAAAACACAAAACAAAAAAACAAAAAAATAAAAATATAAAAAAACAAAAAAAAAAAAAAAAAAAAAAAAAAAAAAAACAAAAAAAAAAAAAAAAAAAAACAAAAAAAAAAAAAAAAAAAAAAAAAAAAAAAAAAAAAAAAAAAAAAAAAAAAAAAAAAAAAAAAAAAAAAAAAAAAAAAAAAAAAAAAAAAAAAAAAAAAAAAAAAAAAAAAAAAAAAAAAAAAAAAAAAAAAAAAAAAAAAAAAAAAAAAAAAAAAAAAAAAAAAAAAAAAAAAAAAAAAAAAAAAAAAAAAAAAAAAAAAAAAAAAAAAAAAAAAAAAAAAACAAAAAAAAAAAAAAAAAAAAAAAAAAAAAAAAAAAAAAAAAAAAAAAAAAAAAAAAAAAAAAAAAAAAAAAAAAAAAAAAAAAAAAAAAAAAAAAAAAAAAAAAAAAAAAAAAAAAAAAAAAAAAAAAAAAAAAACAAAAAAAAAAAAAAAAAAAAAAAAAAAAAAAAAAAAAAAAAAAAAAAACAAAAAAAAAAAAAAAAAAAAACAAAAAAAAAAAAAAAAAAAAAAAAAAAAAAAAAAAAAAAAAAAAAAAAAAAAAAAAAAAAAAAAAAAAAAAAAAAAAAAAAAAAAAAAAAAAAAAAAAAAAAAAAAAAAAAAAAAAAAAAAAAAAAAAAAAAAAAAAAAAAAAAAAAAAAACAAAAAAAAAAAAAAAAAAAAAAAAAAAAAAAAAAAAAAAAAAAAAAAAAAAAAAAAAAAAAAAAAAAAAAAAAAAAAAAAAAAAAAAAAAAAAAAAAAAAAAAAAAAAAAACAAAAAAAAAAAAAAAAAAAAAAAAAAAAAAAAAAAAAAAACAAAAAAAAAAAAAAAAAAAAAAAAAAAAAAAAAAAAAAAAAAAAAAAAAAAAAAAAAAAAAAAAAAAAAAAAAAAAAAAAAAAAAAAAAAAAAAAAAAAAACAAAAAAAAAAAAAAAAAAAAAAAAAAAAAAAAAAAAAAAAAAAAAAAAAAAAAAAAAAAAAAAAAAAAAAAAAAAAAAAAAAAAAAAAAAAAAAAAAAAAAAAAAACAAAAAAAAAAAAAAAAAAAAAAAAAAAAAAAAAAAAAAAAAAAAAAAAAAAAAAAAAAAAAAAAAAAAAAAAAAAAAAAAAAAAAAAAAAAAAAAAAAAAAACAAAAAAAAAAAAAAAAAAAAAAAAAAAAAACAAAAAAAAAAAAAAAAAAAAAAAAAAAAAAAAAAAAACAAAAAAAAAAAAAAAAAAAAAAAAAAAACAAAAAAAAAAAAAAAAAAAAAAAAAAAAAAAACAAAAAAAAAAAAAAAAAAAAAAAAAAAAAAAAAAAAAAAAAAAAAAAAAAAAAAAAAAAAAAAAAAAACAAAAAAAAAAAAAAAAAAAAAAAAAAAAAAAAAAAAAAAAAAAAAAAAAAAAAAAAAAACAAAAAAAAAAAAAAAAAAAAAAAAAAAAAAAAAAAAAAAAAAAAAAAAAAAAAAAAAAAAAAAAAAAAAAAAAAAAAAAAAAAAAAAAAAAAAAAAAAAAAAAAAAAAAAAAAAACAAAAAAAAAAAAAAAAAAAAAAAAAAAAAAAAAAAAAAAAAAAAAAAATAAATAAAACAAAACAAAACAGAAAAACAAAAAACAATATCAACAAACACAAAAAAACAAAAAAAAAACAAAAAAAAAAAAAAGCAAAAAAAAACAAAATATTAAAAAACAAAACAAAAACAAACACAAAAAAAACAAAAACAACAAACAACAAATAACATCCAAAAAAAAACAAAAAAACAAAAAAAAAAAACACAAACAAAAAAAAAAAAAAAAGAAACAAAACCAAAAAAGAAAACAATAAAACCAAAAACAATTTAAATTAACAACAAAAACACCCAAACAAAAAAAAAAAAAAACAAAAAAAACAACAAAAAAAACAAAAAAAAACAACAAAAACAAAAAAAAAACAAATAAAAAGAACAAAACAAAACAAAAAAAAAAAAAAAAAAAAAACAACCAAACAACAAAAACAACAAAAGAAAAACAAAAAAAAAAAAAAAAACCAACAAAAAAAAAAAAAAACAAAAACGCAGAACAAAAAAAAAGAGCAAAGACAGACGGCAAAAGTTTAATTTTTGTCGTTTGCCGTTTGACGTAACGTCTCTATTAAAGAGTTTAAGCATGACGTTTACGGCAGACGGCAGACGGCAAAGGTCACCTATGATTTTCTATTCTTTTCTTGTAATCCTTAAATAAATCATACAAAAATAGAAAAGTGTCTCTAAATATCTGCTACAAATACAAATATTTTGATTCCACTGTACAGAGAGCTGAAGACAGACGGCAAAAGTTTCATTTTTGCCGTTTGCCGTTTGCCGTTTGCCGTTTGCCGTTTGCCGTTTGCCGTTTGCCGTTTGCCGTTTGCCGTTTGCCGTTTGCCGTTTGCCGTTTGCCGTTTGCCGTTTGCCGTTTGCCGTTTGCCGTTTGCCGTTTGCCGTTTGCCGTTCGCCTTTTGCCGTTCGCTGTTTACCGTAAAAGTCATGCTTAACCTCTCTAATTAACTCTCGGCTTTGCCGCCAAAACAAACTTCCGGCAGCTACGCAGGCTAGCTATCGGAGGTTATACTACAGTGCTGGCAGCCGGTTTTTCCTCTAAGTGTCACTTAGATGAGTGTTTAAGAGTCTCTCCTCATAATCCCTGCTGAATTTTGAGAGAGAAACAGACTGCCAGCAGTGTAAATTGCACAGTTTTGAATTAAGTCACGTGATACGTTCTAGTCCAGCAAGTAATAGGAAAGTGTTCATAATAAAACTCCCACGACCCTTGTGTCGAGTGGTAGGGTCTCCAGGTAGCAAAATTTGTCCTTGTCGTCAGTCGTTAGGTATCATTGAGGCTATATGATATTCGCACTGAAGCAGATTCGGCACCTAATCGCCAACTCCAAATGAAGGGTTGAGATGACCACAGT
>JAHPZR010016852.1:7500-29397 GCA_019787425.1 Platygyra sinensis | reverse complement strand
AGCGAGCGAAGGCACAAAAATAACCATATGCACAGTAACTACAGACACAAAATCAGGTTTGAAGACATTGTTTATTTAAAGTTCAATAAATGAACAGCCAAAGAATTAAAAATACCAACCAAAAGAACTCAACTTGATGTATATACCTTGTAAGAAAACAACAAATTTTGTTTTTCTTTGCCACGTGAAGAACGGCAAGGAAATTGAATACGCAAAAATAAGTTAAATTTTGACCTCAGAGGACAAAACGAAACCGAATACAACGGAATATCCATTCTTTTACTATCAAGGATAACATTTAAGAAAACACCAGAAAATAAGGGCGAAAAACACATGTAAAAAAAACAATTTAAAAAGAAGAAATCAGATAATTTTTTCGCCGCCTGACAAAATACATCTAATACAATGCAGTGAGAGAAAGATGAAAGTTGTACATCAACAAGACGACAAAAACAAGCCAAATATTTTGACATAAATCATTTTTCAACTGGGTAGGTTTTGTGCCAACTTAGTTCTATCCTCAGGAGTTCTGTAGAAGCTGAACGGAAGCGAATACACGAAACAAACAAAGGGGTGGCGAATGGTAAAATCCGAGACTCGCCGAGACGCCGAGACCCTTGTTTGAAATTCCGAGACCGAGACTTGAAAGTTTTAACAAAATCCGAGCACGAGACTCTGTACGAAGAAAATAACCGAGCCCGAGACTTCATTTTGCGAAAATCCGTACGTATGTTTGCTCCGCTCAATTCACTTGCGTGCTTAATGTTGAACATTTTGAGAGTTTTTTTAAGGCGCCTTTTCTTACTCTTTCATTGATCGTCATTTCAAGCTACTTCACTCAGCTTACTGCTTTTCCCCGACCACGCTGTGCTCTACAAATCTGGAAAAGTTCTGGAGATCTATACACTACGAGCCCCTATGTTTTCTTTATATATTTCATCAATTTCTTATCTCGCTCCTAGATGTGGTTATTTTTCCACTTACGTTCATATCTTTAGCTATTTTTCGCTTCACGCTCCGTGAAGAGCTGTGAAGTCCTTCATGGGAAATCTGGAATGTTACCTACCAATGAGTAGAGGCTACCATTTAATGTTTATCACACTTGACATGTAAATCTATGCGGCATATGAGGGAGTTGTTCTGGAGAAATCTAAAATGGAGAAGCCCTTGGGTAGAATCAAAGTAAAAGCCAGGCCCAAACAAGAAGAAAGCAAATAACTGTTCTCAAGAAAAACAAAAACAGCCTCGCAGAAATCGACAAAGGTTTTTTATTCGCTGAAGAGTCTTTCTCCCGGTCGCGATCGATTTACTAGCAGGTTTATTCTTCTGTTTTCTTGCCTCAGCATTTCCTCTTTCTTTTGGCAGCAATAACACTAAAAACAATAATAAACATCGCTTTAACGTTCTTTTCCTTGTTAAACGCGCCTATACATATTCGAAAGACTGCTATCACACGTTTTTAATCAAAAAACAATTTTATCGTGGTTTTGATCGAAACCGTTGGCCAACAAACAAAAATCCAAGTCTCCAAGACCTCACGGCCAAAAATTCGAGAATCTGAGACGCAAAGAAACACGATAAAACGAGATTTCGAGATTCATTCAAAACACCTCCGAAATTTGGAGATCGGAAAAAAATTTCCGAGACCCTGAATTTTCCGGGTACCATTAAGCAAGCCTAAACAAACCACGGAGGTCGCCGTAAAATCCAGCGTCCAGAAATACTGTTCACTTTTTAAAACCTAAAATTCCCAAATAAAGGCAACCAAATAAAAGAAACGTGTCGGTAGTTCAATAACGATAAATTTTCATTCAAGGTGAGGCAAAAAACTTATCTAAGAGTACAAAAATGTTCAAAAATTCACAGACGTGATTCGCTGCATGGCCGCGTGTTCGAAAGCGTGAGTTTTTCCCTACAAGTTTTGCAGTTATTTTATTGGCCGTGGCTTTGCCAATCATGCTAAAAGCTGAATTCAACTTCGAACTAATACTGTACATTACCATTTTGTTTTCTTAAGTCCAGGCAGCTGCTTTAAATCCGCGATCTGTATTCAACTTGCATTGAAAGCGCACCGATTGTCTTGTTTTCGTCGCGGTTGAAGGAAAGAAAAATTATTCACCAGAAAGGTTTGAGGGCTCCGTTGACCTTGATCTTCCATTCAGAGACCACCTAAGCATCGACGGTTTTTCCTTTCCATTTAAAGTCACAATGACGTTATTTCCCCGTTTTATATTAGGAATGAAAATAAGACCCCGGAAGTATGTAGATTTGGCCGGCAACGCAACATTTTTACCTGAGGGAGCACGCTGACTGGCCATAACTATCACGAATTAGTATATACTAAAACAGTGGATAGTGTTAAACGCGCACGCTGATTGGCCTGTCAAACTCCTACCTCCCAGCAACTCAAGAGAAAATGGCGTCCCGTTTGGGGCCGTGACAAGTGAAGAAATCGTCCAAATTAATTCTTTGTGGTGTATAGTATCTCACTGTTTTAGTTAACAAATAAAGAAACCTAAGCCGTGTATTACATTGTTATGATACACGACAGGCATTTGAGAACACGAGGAAAGGTAGAAAGCACGAGCCGCAGGCGAGTGTTTTCTACATTTCTCGAGTGTTCTCAAATGACTGCAGTGTTTTATCTCAGTGTAATACACGGCTTAGGCTTCTTCATTTGCTTTATGATATAGATTTTTTCGCGCGCAAAACAATAAAGCACGCTTTTCCTATGTTTTAAACTCTGATAAAACATAGGTTTTTGACCAATCAGAGCGCGCGCAGGGTCCAATCTATGTTATAATATATACTAAAACAACTATTCACCTCAGTGTCGGTGGCTAGCAATGGATATTTACCTCGTCGCTTCGCGCCTCGGTAAATATCCACCGCTAGCCACCTCCACTTCGGTGAATACTTGTTAAGTGTCATTGTCAGAGAAAACCGGGCAGAACCAAAAGATCGAGGTCGGCCGTTTACCTTCATCTTTTCACAGTATAAAAGCTATCCGAAAAGATTAACAACCATGATATTTGCCGAGTTAGGCGTTCGTTTTTCTTCGAGATATCACCTCATCATGATTTTGGCCTCTCAAGCGGTCTATGATGGCCGAAATTTCGGCCAACTTTAGGTGAGCCTAAAAGATACTTCGTACATATTCCAGAAACTCTTATTTTCGTGCGATAATATTTGGCCCCTTATTAGTTGACTGACATATATTTGAATCTTTTCACTTTATTTCTACGGTTTTCACGAGGTGCCAAATATCATCGCCGAATCGTTAAGGAGCGTGACTTAAATTTTAGCCATTTTCAGCGAGTCGTTTTTCAAAAGTGCGGCAGTTTATTTCTACAAAAAGACGATTTTCTGATAGTCTTTTATACTGATATCAATATTCAGTTTAGTTAAAATCGGTATCTATAAGCAAATCGGAGTAATTGGTCTCGCAAAGTCCTAAAGAAATCATTGGTCAGACATATTTCCCGCCAAATATTTACCGAAGAATATCACCTTATTCCGGCTTTCTGCGCTTGTTTTCCATGATTTGCTGAAAGATCTGCACAAAATAGTTAGCTGGACTGCAAAATAGCATATTTAAGCTGTGACATCGGGATTGACTTATTCAAACATTTCAAACTCGCCAAATTTATGCCATTATCAAGACTAAATTTTCCCGCGAAAATTCTATTTTTAACGTCACGCTGCAAAAACAAATTGGATCTTCAGTTCGCTGCCTTTTTTTGTCTTTATGTAGAACAAACTGCAAGTTAATAGTGAGCGAAGCTGTACCCCAAATTTAATTTTGGGACTACTGTAAGCGTCTTGTTTACATCGATTTTTTCGGAAGGCGTGACGCGCAGCGTTACAGATCAAAAGGTTAGACGACTGGGCCGCAATTTCGATCTCATTTGAAGGTTTCTCCATGGTTTTGAAAACATTAACTGTTTTTTGGATCTGAAAAGTCGTCTAGCAGTGCGGGTGCTGGGTCAGTTTTTCTTAAATTACTAGCATGCAAACGAGATAGTGGAGGACAGACATCAGAGGTGGTGTCTAATTTGCATGGTGTAGCAGGATGTAAACAATGAGAAAACATAGGTTACGACGAAACTTCCCTGCTATATCCGGCCAACGAAATGATCATAAAGGACAGAACACTTATATAACATCTCAATACATGTAATCTTTGCTGGGTCACGATCTTTCTTACGTCCACTGTTGTCGTTTGTATCGTTGCAGGTTTGTACACCGTCTGTTTTTTTGTTTCATTTCCTTCCTTTATTAGCCGCGCACGCAATTGACCTGCGACCACTTGCTATGAAGCTTGAGATAGTGTTTTGCTGATTCAAAGGCTTTTAAGGTGTCTCGAGAACTCAGACCCGGAAATCTCTTCTGAATTTAGCAGAATTAATCGAAGCACTGAGGATGCACGGTAAAAAAAAACATCCGAAACGTCACGCAAGGCAACTCGCGCCATTGTAACTAAACTTGGCTCAAATGGCGGAGATCTAAGCATAAAATAAATTTGATAAATTTGATTTATACCGATAAAGGAACCAAACAATTATTCGAATGCTGGGTATTATTTTCGTGATCTGAGCAGAGGAATCTATCACCTTTAGCCTACTAGTACGGAACAGGCGAAATATTTTTGGCGTATTTTCGCCTTTGTTCGCCTAAATACGCAGAAAATTATGCCTATGCTGCAGGCTTATCACCTCGGGATGTTTTTCTTCCTCTCTCTGAAAATTCTGCCTATGACATTGTATCGACGAACAGTAAACAGGACTCCTAAAAACATTCCTTGTCATAATTTTCGCGTCATGAGTTTTCCTGACATGCAGAAAATGAGTTTTTCGAGTGCGAGCTTTTGATACATCCAGAGGGTCTCAATTTTACGGGTCTGAGGTCTGAGTAGTTTCATGTAAATGTCAAAAATAAAAACCACCCTATTTAAACCTTAACTCTTTTTTTCTTTTAATTATCGTGCGCCGGAGAATGATGACTTAACGTGTGCTTTTCATTTTAGAGCTTTTCAAGCTGATCAAGTATCCTTTATTATTCTAAGGAATTGCTCTTTCAAAAGAGGTACAATTTGACTCTGAGATAACATCGAGACTGAGCTTGTTGCTTTTGAGCAAATTTGGCAGTGTTTACTAGTAGGGATGTGCGTAATTAAGGGTAAGAAAGCTACACATTTAAAAGTAACCCATCCTGGAATCAAATTATCCTATTTAACTGAAATGTTGCCAGACGAGATGTTATAAGTTTTGTTTATTTATCGAAGTCTTAAAAAGCCCCAAGCTTCAATCAACTAGACTGTAGCGTTGCATATATCTACGATTTTCCTTCGTTGAATGCTGTGTTTTGTGTGTGTGTGTTTTTTTCAACAGATATCACGTTACAGGTCCTTGGGGGTCATCTGTCAATTCTTTGTTTTCACGTGACGTCATCATTTTCCAAAATTCCAAATTAGCAATCCTACTGGCGTTTTAGTGTCATCAGACATAAGACCTTACCAAAAATTGGCGTTTTACGACGTTTAAGCTCGATAAGTTTCCTCATTTTCTCACAGAGGGCATTTGAATTTTCAAGTTCATGCGTTGCGTGACATTAAATGGCGGTCCGAGAAGGATCACGCGTACGTCAAAAGAGTAGTTATCGCTTACGTTTTTGGTAAGTGAACTGTTCTTGCTCTAGAAGAGGTATTACTTTCAAAGTCTCAGAACTCTAGAGTAATGATTTTTCGTTTCATTGGCAAAACTCTATGACAGATGTTTCTGTTGGTTTCCGGCCGCCATGTTGGTGCCCATCGGAAGAGCTCCAACATGGCGTCTGCATACAAAGCTCTATAAATTTAGGTGAAACTGATTACCGAATAACGCGGCAAAGAAAAACCGCACAGACCTAAATCTCGGCGGTGTTTTTTGTCTATCAATTATCTATCATATACCTGATTCTTGACTTAATTTATTGAATGGTTACGATTTTTATTTTCGATGCAAACCACCAATAAAAACCCTGTCAATACAGTTTTTTTCTTCTTAAAAACCACATATAATGTTCCGTACTTATTTTTCCTTGTTTTGCTGCAAAGAACACCTCGAAACAGCACCAGCAACAGCAGCGGCAGCAAAAAAAGAAATTTTAACGGGGGGGGGGGGGAGGGGGTGGAGGATGGTAATGGTACTTCTTCCCGGCATATCATAGTTTCACCTCTACACCCTCCTTGAATAAGGTAGAAAAGATAACAACACTATCGTCTGAACAAAGTTCGTTTCTTTTTTTAACAATCCATTTCATTGTTTCGTTTTATTGTTGACAATCAGATCAGTTGATCCATCTTGTTTCTGTAGATATCCTTGAGCTGCCATCCCATTTATCTCAAAATGGATTCAACTACAGTTTGGCAGGGTTAATGAAAATTAATTTCCCTCCACAAGAATTTTTCTTTTCATGTCGGGAAGCATCTCACGACCAAGGATTTCAGTACGATCCGTGGAAAATGTAATCCAAGTTTACGTTCATGGATCACAAACATGCAATCTCGTTCTTTATGAGCTTTTAAACAGTTGTCAATAGTAGCAGTAAAATAAACAACAAATTATCAACACTAATTTGGTGTAATTTCATTTCAGTAAAGTGGTTTTGTGGTAACTATTGACAAGAGCAACAAGAAATTACTTTTCTTGAAAGTAAAAGTTTCAGAGCGGAATATAAGACCGTCGGTGTACAAACCTGCGACGATCATATAAACGACAAAACTGAACGCAAGCAAGATCTTCGCTGGAAACCCGGGGGCGTTACTTTGACAAAGTTTAATACGGGGAGGCTCCGCCCTGACGTCCAACCCCTTACCCTTTTATATACCATTTTGGCAGAAAAGGTACCCCTTTTATATACCTTTTATTGCAAAAAGGTACCCCTTTCACATACCTCTTGTTCCCATTTTCATGTAGCGCTTTATAAATAAAGTGATACAGCCGCAAGGGGCATCTGTTCGAAATATTATAATTAAAGGCCCTTTTAGGTACCTAAATGATCAATTTCCCTACCCTCTTATATACCTCAACTTGTGAAATCCCTGCCCTTTTATATACCTGAAGCGTGAAAATGCTACCCCTTTCGGGCGGAGCCTCCCTGTATAGGCCATTATAGGGAGTACCCCCCCCCCCCCCTCGCTGGAAATCCTGACCTAGCAATGATAACACGTATTATCCCAGTGATCTGTCTTCTATGATTCTCTCGTAAGTTACGTCGTATCCTATGTTTCCTCATTATTAAAATTCAGCTGCAGTAAATAGACACCACTTCCGACGTTTTTCCTCCACCATCTCGTTTGCTTGCTAATAACTGAAGAAAAACTGACCCACCACCAACCAATCAATCAATAATCAATTAATAACTTTATTAATGTGTCCGGTAGATCTAGCTTACATATACGTAAACTAATTGGGGACACCTAACTACTAGTGAATTAAAAGTTAAGAAGAAATTAAGCTTTAAACTTATTTAAAAATTCCGAATTCCTGAGTTTCTGATCTAACTTTGATGCACTGCTAGGCGATTTTTCTAATCCGAAAGAACAGTTAATGTTTTCAAAACCATGGAGAAACCTTCAAGTGACATCGAAATTGAGACCCAGTCGTCTAACCTTTTGATCTGTAACGCGTCACGCTCTCCGAAAACGAGAAAATCGATGTAAACTAGACGTTTGCAGTAGTCCCAAAATTAAATTTCGGGTACAGCTTCGCTCACTGTTAACTTGCAGTTTGTTCTACATAAAGACAAAAAAAAAAGACAGCGAACTGAGGATCCAGTTTGTTTTTGCAGCGTGACGTTAAAAATAGAATTTTCGCGGGAAAATTTAGTCTTGATATAAACGGCATAAATTTGGCGAGTTTGAAATGTTTGCATAAGTTAATCACGATGTCATAGCTTAAATATTCTATTTTGCAGTCCAACTAACTATTTTGTGCAGATCTTTCATCAAATCATGGATAACAAGCGCAGAAAGTCGGAATAAGGTGATATTCTTCGCTAAACATTTGGCGGGAAATATGTCTGACCAATGATTTGTTTGGGTCTTTGCGAGACCAATTACTCCGATTTGCTTTTAACTAAACTGAATGTTGATATCAGCGTAAAAGACTATCAGAAAATCGTCTTTTTGTGGAAATAAACTGCCGCACTTTTGAAAAACGACTCGCTGAAATAGCTAAAATTTAGGTCACGCTCCTTAACGATTCGGCAATGATATTTGGCACCTCGTGAAAACCGTAGAAATAAAGTGAAAAGATTCAAATATATGTCAGTCAACTAATAAGGGGCCAAATATTATCGTACGAAAATAAGAGTTTCTGGAATATGTACGAAGTATCTTTTAGGCTCACCTAAAGTTGGCCGAAATTTCGGCCATTTTAGACCGCTTGAGAGGCCAAAATCATGATGAGGTGATATCTCGAAGAAAAACGAACGCCTAACTCGGCAAATATCATGGTTGTTAATCTTTTCGGATAGCTTTTATACTGTGAAAAGATGAAGGTAAACGGCCGACCTCGATCTTTTGGTTCTGCCCGGTTTTCTCTGGCAATGACACTTAACTGTCCACGTGCTGAACAGATTCTACTGAACAGATTGGCTAAAAACATCACGTATTGTGTCGTCACGATCTACATTACATTATATAATAACCTAAGTTATTCTCGCATTGTGATTGGTTCCTGCCTATGATCACTTAGAGGACAGACGCACGATTGACGTCATGATTACAAAGTTTTTCCCTCTGCTGTTTTAAAAGGCGGAAAGTTTTGAGAATTAGGATAATATTTTACGTGACTGGGCAAACGATAAGGTACAAAAAGGTCTTGCCGAGGCATTGAACAGGTTCGAGAAGCCAGAAGAAGAAAGATAAATTAAAGCCGTTTCTTATAGAAAATGATCCAGAAAAGATTTTCGAGCAGTCTCAGTCGGCAGACGAGCGAGACTAAACCACGCACAAAATTGGTCTTGCTAGGCCGAGAACCATTTCTTTATCTCGAATTTAACAAACCCAATAAAAAAAAATGTTTCTGAGATTTATTTATTTAAAAAATCCAACTTTTTCCAGTGTCAAAACAACTGTTAACACACTGACTGACGTCAGGAATGAAACATCGAAACATCACTTCTTACAACAGATAACTTTGCCTTCCGGTGCGAATGTTCCTGTTCGTTACTCCGTTTCAGGGCACAGTAGCGAGTTAAGTATAGCTAACCCCAGCTCACGGTCACATCAGTGATACACTCGTCTACGCCTCGTGTGCCACTTTTTTGTTCTTACCACATCTTGACGTCATCTGTGATCTATTACTGAACAGACGCACGGCAGCATGGAATCTCTTTGTTAATTACATTACCTTACATTACATTCTCTACACTTTGGAGCGTTTCTTAGGGCGCGTTCGTTTGGGATCAATCCGGAATAAGAATAATTGGAATAATGCGAGTAAGCGTTTGTTTGGGAGCTTTTCTCATTCCGGAATACTTGGATTTCCATTCCGGCTATTCTGCTCCCAGGAGCAGAATAACCGGAATATATTCTGGAATATATTCTTATTCCGGAATATCCCAAACGAACGCGCCCTTAGATTTTTTCGCATATACATATCTTCTCGCGGCTCTATAATCTGCCGCCTCGTCAGGCCTTCTGGTATTCCAGAAGGCCTGACTCGTTGACAAAAACCGGAGAATGTACTGAATTTCGGCATGTGCGTCCGCACGCTAAAACTGACATACACTATCACTATCTGCTTTTGAAAGCCATTAAAAGCAATTTCTTGGCCCCCTGTTAGAGCTCTGTCAAAAATTTTCTTTCCACTTAATAGCTACATTTGTGAAAGAAAAACTGAAAGAAATTTGTCTTGTTAAATGGTAATCTATATTGGTAGGATCGTGATCTTGCTTCTCAAATACCGTGTATATAAAAATGTTATGGGTGTTCCGAAAACGCGGAGTGCGGAGTGCGGAGTGCGGAGTGCGGAGTGCGGAGTGCGGAGTGCGGAGTGCGGAGTGCGGAGTGCGGAGTGCGGAGTGCGGAGTGCGGAGTGCGGAGTGCGGAGTGCGGAGTGCGGAGTGCGGAGTGCGGAGTGCGGAGTGCGGAGTGCGGAGTGCGGAGTGCGGAGTGCGGAGTGCGGAGAAACTAAAAAAAAATTGAAAAAAAAAAAACAATTTAATAGTGAGTTAAAAGAGTAATTAAATACATAAATGAACTAGAAATAGAAATTTAAGAAATTTAAAAAAAATTCACACCGCCTGAAGTGGACTGTTCATATGGCGTACATTTCATCCAGTCCAAATGGTATATTTAACTCGCGATTTTCTTAGTTAGCTATTCACTTTTAAGAAAAAAAAGTAAAGAACAGTCCAGTCCAGAAAATGTGAGAAATTACACTTTCGGTTTTGTTGGAAAGCCGTGTTGCCTCGAAACAAACTCAAGCTTTGCTTTCCAAAAATAACTTACTGCCCGTGTGAATTAACCCTTGAACTATGCATTGAACAACTTGTCAACTGCGCGTCCTAAAGTTCTCGCAAAATTCAAACAAAAACCTTGTAAAGAAATATTCAGCGCTGAAAAATAGTAAAAAAAAAATGTAGATTGAAAAATAGAGAAACAAATGAATACACATTTAAAGTTGCACTTTAAGAAAAAAAATTATAAAAACAAAATATTTTCCCAAAAAAGCCATTTAAGGTGATTCCTCAGAAATAAAAGTTACCGATGAATTTTTTTGAAAACTTTCTCTGAATGTTCTCTACCAAGCACTGTTTCGAAAAATACAATAAAAATGATAGGTCACCATTCTCGTTTAAGAGGTGTGATGGGCCAGTCTTACCTCATTTGTATTCGCTCCAACGAAGGGCTAGCGCTCGAAACGTCAGCATTCGAATCTCTTTACGGTGGCCAATTCACATTATCAACTCAGTTGATAAAACCAAATTACCTCATTTGTGCCTGTACTCGTGCTAATCACGCGCGTTATTCATCGGTCCAAGTTACATTTTGCGGCAGCTCGAAACATAGTTTATAAAAGTAATGCACGGGAAAAAACTTGACAGGTAGGAAGTGTCGAGCATATAGAACAATATCATGTAAAATTTGTGGAAACATCACACTATTTGAAACGGCTTGGACGTAAAGCGTTCGTAAAGTCGATATTTTTACGGTCATAATTTGCATCTTAGAGTAACGGTTTTGTGCATTCTTTCACCTATATTTTTTTTTTCCTTCCGATACAATTTTTTACTTTTTTTTTAATTAAGGAGGACAATATGCACACTATTATTATGCTATAAAAAATATAGGTCACCGCGCTCGTTAAAAAAAACGAACATTTATTTCGCTATCGAGCTTAGCTTGAGGGAAATTTCTTTCGTTGTGTACGTGCACGCGCTAATCTGCGCGCGCTAATGACGCAAAAATCGTGCGCAGTAGGGATGCGCAATGCAATACTGAGGAATCACCTTAACTGTACAGCGTTTGCTTGTCGCGTCAATTCCACGTGTAACTGCGGCCATGTATTTTTTTTTTCCTGTTGGAATTTAATATCTTCTCTGTTAGAAATTTGGAAGTAAAGTTAAGTTGGTACACAGTATTTGAAGGGTTTTGACGCAAAAAAAGTAAAAATATCCCAAAAGATGCTATCCACGACCCGAAAATGATTTGGGTCGGAAAATAATTGAAACATGGGTAACTAGGAATATGTTAGCCTCTTCAAGACGTTCAGTTAGTTGGGGTATAGCTCGAAAAACGGCGAGCGAAAAAAAAGGAGAAGGGCTTTCTCTCTTCGCACTTCACCCATATTTTTTCGCTCGCTGTTTTTCGCGCTACCGGAGAAGGTATTAAATTCCAACAGGAAAAAAGACGCTGTGGCCATATGCCCGGCAGCCGGGCAAGATCTTGAATAGACTAGCTTGGACCAAGAGAAAATGATGGGACTTCAAAAGTTTGGACTAATAAATGTCCGGCAGTCAGAAATTTTCACAGATTTCCACTGAAAGATTCTGTCAACCTTCTTGATAGTATTTGATGTTTCTACAGAAATGTAGAGCGATTCCAAAAATTATGTTCGTTTGCAAGATGACGAAATATCCGAGCTTACGCAAACTATAAAATAGGCATGCATGTGCTTGACACTTCGAAAATTTGGGTGTCACGAAAACTAAGACCCCGAAAACTCAGACCTCGGAACTCAGACCCCAAAAACTCAGACCTCGAAAACTCAGACTCCTCGATTTTTTTTTTTTTTGACAAAGATTAACGTTGTAAACTCGTGTCATTTTTTATCACCTAATGTTTTATGGTCACGCAATGTTCACAGGCAACAACCAGAACGAAGCGATATATTTATCTTCTCCGGTTTATCGCTGTCGCGTCGATCAAACAGTGAAAAACTAACAAGGGTTAAAATAGCAGCCGACACTTTGATGACATTTGCCGGTGAAGTTTTTCTCGAAGAAATAGAAGACACAGACGCTATAAGGTTGTTCAAGTCCAGGTCAAATTGAAGTCAGTTTTGTATCCACCAGACGCGACAGCGATGAACCGGACGAGATAAATGTCTCGATTCTTTCTTGCTGTTGTCGCCCGTGAACATTGTGTGACCATAAAACATTTCAGGTGATAAGATTTTAACGAGTAATAAACTTTTTTTTTCGTTATTGTTTCCTGGGTTCTGAGTTTTCGGTATCTGCCTTTGGGTGTCACTAAAACTCAGACCCCTCGATTTTTTTTAACTGGATTTACAGTTTTTTTGAAAAAGATCTATATTGTAAACTCGTCTCAATTATTATCACCTGATGTTTTATGGTCACGCAATTTTTTATAGACAACCGCCAGAATGAAGCGATATCTTTATCTTCTCCAGTTTATCGCTGTCACGTCGATCAAACAGTAAAAAACTAACAAGGTTTTAAATAGCAGTCGACACTTTGATGACATTTGCTGGCGAATTTTTTACTGAAGTCGCTATAATGTTGTTCATTTCTATCCACCAGACGCGACAGCGATAAATCCCTGGATAAACCGGAGAACGTAAATATCTCGGCTTTTGCCGCGATCATCTTTGACAGCCGGGCATTTTCATCTGTGACCAGCAGTCCAGCCTCCCACGCAGACGTTCTTAGGCTTGTCACGCGTTCCTTCCCGTGACAAGCCTAAGAACGTCGGCGTAGTGGCTACCTGTAGTCGGACTTAAGGTGGAATGGTACCCTATATATGGACCAAAGTTTGTTTAAATTTGGTGAAATAGGATCAATTGTGTCCTATTGCACCCACGAAGAGAAAATAAATTTTGATGGTTTACTCAAAATGGTTGCTATGGCTACCAGCCACAGCCTTTTGAGGTAGTGTTTTATAGCATTGACGCCAACACTTCCTGCTCTTTTAAAAAGACTTTAAACTCTAGAAAGGGCCAACGGACAAATCAAAAGTACCGGAGCCTGGTAGGCTCTGATCAGCAAATTTAAAGGCTTGAAGAAACAGAACACGGAAAGGCTGACCGTACGGTTGGGTTAACTGTTTTGTACTTTCCAATATTTCGTCAGGCACGGCCTGACTTTTTCAGGGAATGTTTACAACTGAGAAAAGACGTTATAATTTAAACAACAAAGATGAAAGCCTATAAAGTATTACAGTAAAAAGCGGACCGTTGAAGTGACCAACAAAAGACAAGGTAACAAAAATAGAAATCAATAAAAATGTACGGGCCCAATAAACCGACGCATCCTTGGCAGATTCGACTTATCACTTTTATTCAGTCGTATTACATAACAAATCTTTAAGCGGCAGAAGCATACACACGAAAAACTCACAACAACTCCCACCCACACCCACTCGCACTAGATTTAAATGTTTTACAGTCTCTTGGGACGTCTAACTTCCCGCCCGTAACGTGTTAAATATTTGTCGGCTTCTTCATCTTCCCCCACCAATGACGAACAGTCATTAACCTCTGGCAATTGTGAGGGCGTTTCGCCTCTTCGGCATTTCCTGGGTTCTTCCATTTCTTGAACGTGAGCAGTGTGCGATGGGGCACATCTTCCGTACGCGTCGAGAATTTTATCGTAGTACTCTTCTAGTAAGTGTAGTTTCTACACCGGTCTGTTTATCATTCCTTTCTTGGTTTGGACCCTTACTGTGCGAATTCTTCCATCTTTTCCAGGAAAGGTATCCACAACTTTCCCAAGTTTCCATTTCCCTCTGGGCATGTTGTCCTCTGATATGAGTACGACATCGCCTTGTTCCAATGGTATCTCTTCCTTGGTCCACTTTTGGCGGACAGTTTAACTAGGCAAATATTCACGCAACCAACGAGACCAAAAATGACTTTGAAGTCGCCGCTGGTACCTAAAGCGCTCAGAGAGAGAAGCTTCTGCTTTCCTTGGTGGTGCATCAGGTGGATTTCCCAAATCTCTTCCAACGGCTAACAAGGCTGGGGTAATGATTCGTCCATCTAATATGTCATCGCCGACATAAGTCGAAGGACGGGAGTTGATAATTGCTTCTATGTCTGTCAGGACAGTCATCATTTCTGTGTAGTTGAGAAAAGCTTTTCCCAACCCATTCCTGAGTGGCTCTTTGAGTTGTCGGCAGACTCTCTCCCAATGACCTCCACGGTGACTGGCTCTCTCCGTGATAAATTTCCAGCTTACACCTTGATTGGCTAATTTATCTTCAACGACATTTGGATCTATCCTCATCAACTGCATTCTTTGCGTTGACGCCTTGAACACCTTTGCTGCTTTATGAAATGTGGTCTGGTTGTCCGAGTGAATCACTCTCGCAATCCCACGTCGATTAGCCATACGACGAAAGGCCTGCAGAAAATCTTCAGTCGTTATACTGTTCAACAATTCGAGATGAACTGCACGCGTATCTTCGCAGATGAAAATACACACATAGGCCTTTGATGCTGTTGGCTCGGAGCTTCCTTTCAATGTTTGTGAATGGTGGTGCTATCTGTACTCTTTCGGCTGGTAAAGGTGCCATTTTCTGTTGAACGGGATTAGTCTGCCAACGTTTACACGTGAGACACTTTCTCAAAACTCGCTTTACCTCACGTCGTCCTTGTGCGAGCTAGAAACGTTGACGGACAAAGGCTAGAGTTGTCTCCGGACCGGCATGGCAAGCTTTGACATGAAGATGCATGATCAATTTCTCAATAACTGGGTCGTCATGTGGTATTATGATTTGGTGCTTGGCTTCTTCTGGAATCTGTGAAAACTGGAGACGTCCACGAACCACAAGTAGCCTCTTGGTTTGATCGAATTGTGGATCCAACTTAACGATGCGACTCTTCTGATTCTCTGATTCACTTATCCTTTGTTACACAGTTCCTCAATTTCTGGGAGGAAAACAACTCTTTGTCTTTTTCTCAACCATGTGAATTCAGATTCTCTTAAATCCTCTGCAGACAGCTTCCCTTTCTTTGGCTCTCCACGTAAACGTGACCACTTTAGGATCCATGCAGTTACTCGTACCAATGGTTGCCAGGTTTCATATCTTGATGCCAGTGTGGGAATACTTTCTTGAACCATTGCTAGACAAACAGTGTCGTTCAGGTCAACAGATTCGTTCCTTGCTTCAATAAGACACTCCTCCGGAACCGCTTTTAGCACTTCGCTAACAGGCCAGTGACTGTGTAGATTGCAGTCTCTGAGTTTAGACGCAGGAACTCTCCATGTCACCAGGTCTGCAGGATTTTGACTTCCTGGACAAAATCTCCACTGGTTTGGTGCTACTCTTTGGTAAATATCTTGAACTCTGTTTGCAACGAATACTTTCCACTTAGAACTTGGTCTCCTGATCCAGGCGAGTGTAATCTGACTATCTGACCAACCATATACTGCGTCCACCGCAATTCGGAGAGCTTGAATAACATAGTTCAGTAGCTTAGCTGTGATGCGTGCTGCAGGAAGCTCCAGTCTTGGCAGACTGATTCGTTTCACCGGTGCTACCCTTGACTTGGCCATAACTAAGCTGGAGACTTGTTGCCATCCTCATCCTCAGCCCAAATGTAAACCGCTGTCCCATAAGCTCTTCCGCTGGCGTCACCAAATCCATGGAGTTTAAGTTTGTCAACTGAAGATAGATTTCGTAGTGGCCACCGTGGAACTTTGATTTGGTCAACGTTTCCTAGTTCATGTTTCCAGGTCTCCCAAGAGTTAGCTATGTCTGCGTTTAATGGCTGATCCCAGTCTAGACCTCGAGTCCACAATTCTTGACACAGCAACTTTGGAAAATCAGAAATGGAGTCAGCAAACCCAGATGATCGAATACTCTCGAGTACAAAACTAATCAGGCTTCTCTTTGTCTTAGGGTCCTTCTCTGTCAATATATTACAAGAGTTTGAAAACATCAGAATGTCATCCTTTATGTTCCATGAAGTACCCAGTGCTTTTAATGAGTCTGACTTCTTTTCGGGCTCAGAGGTCGGTACACGTGTTAGCGCTCTGTCTAAAAGGGGAGTGGTTTCCATAACCTTTTGAGAGTTTGAAGCCCATTTTGTCAGTTGAAATCCCCCTTTTGAGAGGAGATTACATAGTTCATTCCTTAGCTTTACTGCACTGTCATCTTCCGGGGCACCAGTGAGTACATCGTCGACGTACATGTTCTCACTCACTTCCCTAGCCGCCATCGGATGTTGTTTCTCGTGTTCTTTCACATGCTTTTGTACTGTAGCAATGGACAGGAAAGGAGAAGGAGTATCTCTAACTAGTGTCACTCTGGTCATGCAATAAATTTCCGGTTCCCGATGGGTATGCAGATCTCTCCACAGGAATCTGTGAGTGTCCTGATCTTGACGTTTGAGCTTGACCTGAAGAAACATTTTCTTGATGTCTGCCATGATACCGACCCGATGGCATCTGAATCCGATTAGAACATGTCCCAGATCTGGCTGAAGTTTGGGACCTTTAAGAAGACAAGAGTTGAGAGATTGTCCACCATACGTTTTGGCGCTACTATCGAACACGACTTTACACTTCGTGGTGGCTCTATCTTCTCTGAATACACCATAATGAGGGAGGTATCTTATCTTGTCTGCTTTGTGATCTTTTTTATCTATGGGCCGAGCATGGCCATCTTCGATGTATTGGCGCACTGCTTCACAATACATTCTCGCCTTCTCAGAATCCTTTGCCAATCTTCCCTTAGTGGAGACAAGTCTTTGATATAGTTGATAAAAGTGTTGTTTTTTGTGACTGACTTGTATATTATGGTAAGACGTTTCGGCTAACTCTTAAGCCTTCATCAGTTAAAAAAACCGCTTGATGTTACACGCGGTTTAAAAACTTTTAAATTGAAACGTTGCGCGTGCTGTATGCGCGTGACTCGAGAGAATTTAAGTGCGTGCAAGGCACTTGTAGACCTCTGGGATGACCATGTGATCATTCCCAGCGTTCGGGTCTTTTACGGACATCCAAGCCTCTGATGCGACGTCTCTTGGAAATGTGTCTGCAAGCTGCAGGTTTCTTAAATGATCACATCTTTTGACGTCAACTTCCACAGCTGCAAATGGAGCACAAACGCTATTTATGGTCCAGGCATTGATCGAAACGGCATGATCATCACCACTCGAGTTAAAGGGGGCCAACTTAAACTCGACTCGGCTTATCTTCTTTCACTGTTCCTGACCACCAAGTACTTTAATGGTTATAGTGGCGGGAGATCCATGACGCTTCATCCTAACATCATTGGCAATGGTTGTTCTCAAGAAAGTCTCTTGTGATCCGCTGTCCAGAAGAAGTCGGACTGGACATTCCTTATCACCATAAATCAAGCTTGCACTTGCAGTTGGCAACAGACTTTGCTTGTTGGTAGACACAAGCCCAGAGAGTGACTGAATGTCCTCTTCATTTGGTTTTGAATTCTCAGGGACGTGTAGCAACTGATGACGTTTTCTTCCACATCCATCAACTGAACATCGTGGCGCTTTACATGCCCTTGAATTGTGTGAAATGCTTCCTGGTTGTAAACAATTAAAGCAAGTTGGAGCTCCATTGTCCTTCATTAGCATATCCCATCTTTCGTCAGGCGTCTTGATCAGAGCCGTTGGGCACCTTGATGTCTCATGGCTCTTAGCGCAAAAACCACACTTCATCTCCTTGTAGTCAGAGGCACCAACTAGCGATTGGGCCGACATTTTCTCTTCATCATCCGGATTCTTGAATCTTTTACCTCTACCATTCCTCCTACTGTGCTTTGGTAGACCATCCTTCACGTCGTCGGGGGCTTCTTTACTTAACACATGACCCTCCAAAAATTGAAAGAATTTCTTGATGTTAATCTCTTTGTCTTCCTCTTCTGTTTCATACTTCGTGAGCTCCAACTCCCATTTCTCCTTAAGCTCACGTGGCAACTTTGTTTCGAAGATAGGCAGTAACACCATAGACAGACTAGGGTTATCATCAGGCTTAAGACCAAGTGACTCCAAACTTCTCATCCTGTTTCGCAATGTGTCGTACAATTCTCTTAACAATTTTCCATCGGCCTTTTCAGGAATATCCAGATTTAAAATGGACTTGACAAGCTCGTTTGCTAATAAACGCTTCCGTCCAAAACGATTTTGCAAATCTTGAAAGGCTTTCGAATAGTTGTCATTCGTAACGGAATAGCCTTCAATGCACTTTAATGCCCTGCCAGAAAGGCATGATCTCAGGTGCGTAAACTTCTGAACATTGCTCAGTTTCTTGTGTGAATCAACTGAGGCAACGAACGCGTCATGAAACGCTGGCCATTCCAACACATTTCCTGAAAACTTTGGCAGCTGCAGCAGAGGTAATTTCACACCAGTGATATGCTCCGTTATCTCACTCGACGAATTGTTGACGCCATTTTTCGCGATAAAATCCTCGGCAATTCCAGAAATGCGCAATATTTGTGAATGAAATTCATCCCACTCTTTCAGAAGTTCGTCCGTTAATTTCTCTTCTTCAACATTTGCCAAAGCTTCCTCCAGTGAGTGAACACAGTCAGATTCGTAATCATTCAACTTCTTCAATTGACGCTCGATTCTCGAGGGTGCAGCTTCTGCATAAATTAATTTCTCCAATTCATTGCTTACACTTTCCGCATTTTTCTCCAGAAACTTTAATCGTCGTTTGGCAACAATAAATTTTGAACCACAGAAGAGGGGAACCTGTTCCGCTCCTGTATCGTCGGAAGGCTGGGAAGGCTTGTCGAAAGACCGCATCATTTTCTCCGTAGAATCTTTAATAGCTTCTGTCAGCGACTCCCGAAAATTCATTAAAGATTCTTCAACGTATGCTCCCATTTTGTTAACGGCGAACTCGATTTCATCAATTCTTTGATCAGACTTACGCAGCTGGTCGATGATGGATAAAAATGGCTGGTCTGACTTTTGATCCATACCGTGAATTGTTTCCGACGCGAGCGATTCTTTCGCGTTCGAAGGCGGGCTTTTGACTGCGGACTTTTTCCGAGGCGTCGGTACGGGCGTTCCGTTTACCGGTGTAAACTGTCCTCTGTAGTATTCGAGAAGTCGTTCTTTCAGGCTTGATTTCGATCCGTCTTGTCCAAGTGCAAACGTAGAGCAAAACGTCCTTAAGTCCTCGATGCTCAACTTGTTTACTAATTCCTTCGCCTCCGTCAAATTCTTAGGAACCAGAAATTCTTCTTGACCTTTCTCTTTAAAGCGAATTTGGCCTTCACTCGTCACGGATCATCACTTGGCCGTCACGGATTTTCGAGAACGTCACGTCACAATTACAAATTATCTAATTATGCATTGATATATCACTAGGCCGTCACGGATTTTTCAATGAAAACTTAAGGGGATTAAATGAAGCCCACATTCTTCACGGATTATTATTTTTTATTTATTTATTTATTTATTTTTTTTTTGGGGGGGGGGGGGGGGGGAGGGGGGGAATTCTAGATCTACGGTCTACGATCTGCAATGGCCCTTCCAGAGGAAACAACGAGGGCAGTATGTCATCGTAACTCTCTGTGAGCACTATGATGCTCCCACATGTGTGTCTAAAAAAAACTTATTTTTTTAAAGAGAAATTTGACCTTCATCCGTCACGGATTATAGCAAGGCCCGTCGCGGATTTCAGCAAAAACTTAGTCTTTTAAAGAGAATTTGGCCTTCATCCGTTTCGGATTATTACTGGGCCGTCACGGATTTCAGTAAAAACTTAGTTTTTTAAAGAGAATTTGGTCTTCATCCGTCACGGATTATAGCTAGGCCGTCACGGATTTCAGCAAAAACTTAGTTTTTTAAAGAGAATTTGACCTTTATCCGTCACGGATTATAGCTAGGCCGTCTCGGATTTTCAATGAAAACTTAGCTTTTTAAAGCGAAATTGGCCTTAATCCGTCGCGGATTGTCACTAGGCCGTCACGGATTTTCAATGAAAACTTAGCTTTTTAAATTTGGCCTTCATCCGTCACGGATTTCAGCAAAACTTAGCTTTTTATAGAGAATTTGGCCTTCATCCGTCACGGATTATAGCTAGGCCGTCACGGATTTCAACAAAAACTTAGCTTTTTAAAGAGAATTTGGCCTTCATCCGTCACAGATCCGTCACGTATATGTCACGGACAACACCGTCACGGGTTTTACCCATTTTTACCGTCACGGATGTTCGACCGTCACGGGTGTTACCGACCTCCGCAGCAGCATACACACGCAAAACTCACAGCAACTCCCACCCACACCCACTCGCACTAGATTTAAATGTTTTACAGTCTCATGGGACGTCTAACTTCCCGCCCATATCGTGTTAAATATTTGTCGGCTTCTTCAAAAAACTAAACCGTTGATCAAACTAATGACAAGATAACAAAATGGAATATAATACATAAGGTACAAGTGGGTTAAACATTAAACTAGGGTATCTAAAAGATAGTAATGCTGCGGCACATTCTGTTGATAATGACAAATTTTACGTAGTCATTAATCTATCTGCGCGTTCCAAGTCTTACATTATAACCTTTTTTTCTTAAAGTAGTGTCAAATTGTGGTGTGCAACTTAAGATCTGTCCTTGTATGCATCGATTTCATGCACCATGACGCATCGATGATGAGGTGTGACAAGGGATCGAGACAATAAAGTACATACACATACGATACACATCTACCTCCCCTTTACCAGAAAATCGAAAAGATGAAGATCGAAAGTTGTGGAAATTGTAGGAGCAGAAATCTCACTTATTAATTCTGTACTGGTATGCTTTACAGCGGTTATCAGTCACACGCGCCCTTCAACGATTTTAGAAAAAAAAGCAGCTATACTTAGGTGATTTATCTAATGCAATGATTTGGGTCAGAAATAACACACACACACACACACACACACACGAGATCATACAAACAAGGTCAAAAAAGCTACGAATATCAGAGTAAAAAAAAAATTGTCGGAAAGAAAATGGTCTTAAACTGCAGTGGGTCTGGAGCAAGGGGTGGGTGTGTCTACTGGTCGTCGGTGTTCATTAAAGCGGTCTTTAAGTCGTCTTTTCGTTTCACCTATGTACTGTTTGTGGCAACGTAGACAATGTATCATGTAAATGAGATTTTTAGAGGTGCAGATATGATCATGAATGGTTCTCATTTCCCCTGTGGCAGAAAAGGTATAATTTGTACGGCCGTCGTTGATATAGCAACAGGTGATGCAATTTTTGCCGCATCGAAAGGATCCTTTGGTGACGTTAGTTTGTTTATCAGTACGTAATTTAGATCTAACTGAAATGTCACTAAGGTTGTCGGTTCGTCGGAAAGCAACAAGAGGTGTGGTTTGAAAGACGTTGCTGCATCGTGGGGAAGACGAAAGGATTTTATGATATTAGATATAGAACGAAGGGCAACATTGTATGTGATAACAAGCAGAACGCGACTG
>JAHPZR010016850.1:0-17525 GCA_019787425.1 Platygyra sinensis | reverse complement strand
ACATAAAAAACGAAATTGTAGCGTTGACACTGATTAAAAAGTTTTTTAAAAATCTTTTAAAAGACGAGAAACACCTATAAAAGAATAATGGATGGACGCAGAAATCCAACGGCTAGCACAGAGAAAGAGCTTAACAAGCTACTCCAGGAGATCCGTACTTGTACGATTGAGCATGGTTCCGACGAGGAGCAACCTAACAACAAACAGTACTACCGCCTACATAGTACAGATTGCACTCCAGCGTCTTTCTACGGCTTACCTAAAATCCACAAGCCTGATATCCCGCTCAGACCCATAACCAGCTCTATCGGCTCTTCAACATATGAGCTTTCCAAACATCTCATGGCGGTTATCTCACCCCTCCAAAACAACAAGTATTTTGTTAAGAACAGCAGAGTTTTCGCCGAGAGAATACGGGAACAATCTCTAGAACCTGACGAGATTTTCGTGTCTTTTGATGTCACACCTCTGTTTACCTGTATTCCCACCCACTTGGCTTTGAGAATAACGGGTGAACGACTCCTTCAGGTCGACTCTACACTCTGTGAAAGAACAAACTTGTCTTCTGACAACGTAATGCGACTGTTGGAATTCGTACTCAATAACATCTATTTCACCTTCCAAGGCACACACTACCATCGAAGAGAGAGCACTCGCAACCGCCCTCACCCACCTAAATGGTGGTACCGGTACGTCGATGATAGCCACGCCTGCATCCATAAGCAATTCATAGAAGAGTTCCATGCACACCTGAACTCGATTGACCCACACGTCCAATTTACCTACGAGGTTGAACAAGAAGGCGCTATCTCTTTTCTGGACACAAAAACCACTAGACGGACCGATGGCTCGATCGTCGCCACTGTATACCGTAAGGCTACAACGATGTTACTGCTCCAGATCTTCCTCAATTTCAGAAATACCCCTCTCGCTTTGTCTACTCTATTGTGGATGTCTTGTGTGTCTCCACCTTCCTTGGAAACTGTATCTCCCAAATAAACAAATTTGTCAACATCCTCTATCCCTTGCCCATTCACTTCCATTGCATCATTTACTCAAGAATTTATTCGCAGCAGCTTGGATTTCTCTACAACTGATGACTTTCAATTCCACCTTTCCTGCCTCGTGGGTTAGCCTATCGGTCTTTGCCTGAATGTGCTGTTTGCTTGACGATATTAGGGTAATATCATTTGCAAAATCGAGATCTTCAGGCTTTTTGGTGATCTTCCATCTTATTCCGTTGTTACTCCCCTGCAGGGTACTTCTCATTACCCAATCAACAACCAGCAGGAACAGTAGATCCGACATATTGCAGCCCTGTTTCACACCTGTCCTGAGCGCAAACCATTCTGTTTGTGTCCTCTTCATCCACTACAGCGCACTCAAAGTCCTTGTAGAGTACCTTCACCCTGCTAATCATCTTGGATAGCATGGCTTTGCATTATCAGCCACAGGCTGTCCCTGTGGACTGAATCGAAGTGAACGCACAATGTGGACTGCTACTCTATTGACTGCTTGATTATAACTCTAAGCATAAAAATTTTGTTTAGTGGTTCCTCTGCTTCGTCTGAATATAGCCTGCTCCTTCCTGAGTTTCAACTTGACTCCGCTTTGAATCTTTTCGATCACAATTTTCCCCATCATCTTGCAGACGACTGGAAGCAATGTGATTCCACGCCAGTTTTTACATCCTTTCGGATTACCTTTTCTCAGCAGCTTAACTATCAATCCTTTCCTCCATTTCCCTAGCGTTCTCTCCTCTCTCCACACTATGTCAGTGATCTCCTTGACTTTTATAGTGAGTGGCAAAGTCAATGTCAGCTTTGAGCAGCTCTGCTCGTATGTTGTAGATACAGGGAGCTTTTCTATTTTTGAGGTGTTTTGTAGCCTCCTTTATCTCTGATGTATCTATTTCTTCATTCTCATTTGTCAGCTTCTATTTAGCTATCTTACCGGAGTGCTCGGGTCTCTCACTGTTAAGTACCTCATTGAAGTGTGGGAGAGAGGAGAGAACGCTAGGGAAATGGAGGAAAGGATTGATAGTTAAGCTGCTGAGAAAAGGTAATCCGAAAGGATGTAAAAACTGGCGTGGAATCACATTGCTTCCAGTCGTCTGCAAGATGATGGGGAAAATTGTGATCGAAAAGATTCAAAGCGGAGTCAAGTTGAAACTCAGGAAGGAGCAGGCTATATTCAGACGAAGCAGAGGAACCACTAAACAAAATTTTATGCTTAGAGTTATAATCAAGCAGTCAATAGAGTAGCAGTCCACATTGTGCGTTCACTTCGATTCAGTCCACAGGGACAGCCTGTGGCTGATAATGCAAAGCCATGCTATCCAAGATGATTAGCAGGGTGAAGGTACTCTACAAGGACTTTGAGTGCGCTGTAGTGGATGAAGAGGACACAAACAGAATGGTTTGCGCTCAGGACAGGTGTGAAACAGGGCTGCAATATGTCGGATCTACTGTTCCTGCTGGTTGTTGATTGGGTAATGAGAAGTACCCTGCAGGGGAGTAACAACGGAATAAGATGGAAGATCACCAAAAAGCCTGAAGATCTCGATTTTGCAAATGATATTACCCTAATATCGTCAAGCAAACAGCACATTCAGGCAAAGACCGATAGGCTAACCCACGAGGCAGGAAAGGTGGAATTGAAAGTCATCAGTTGTAGAGAAATCCAAGCTGCTGCGAATAAATTCTTGAGTAAATGATGCAATGGAAGTGAATGGGCAGGGATAGAGGATGTTGACAAATTTGTTTATTTGGGAGATACAGTTTCCAAGGAAGGTGGAGACACACAAGACATCCACAATAGAGTAGACAAAGCGAGAGGGGTATTTCTGAAATTGAGGAAGATCTGGAGCAGTAACATCGTTGTAGCCTTACGGTATACAGTGGCGACGATCGAGCCATCGGTCCGTCTAGTGGTTTTTGTGTCCAGAAAAGAGATAGCGCCTTCTTGTTCAACCTCGTAGGTAAATTGGACGTGTGGGTCAATCGAGTTCAGGTGTGCATGGAACTCTTCTATGAATTGCTTATGGATGCAGGCGTGGCTATCATCGACGTACCGGTACCACCATTTAGGTGGGTGAGGGCGGTTGCGAGTGCTCTCTCTTCGATGGTAGTCGTGTGTGCCTTGGAAGGTGAAATAGATGTTATTGAGTACGAATTCCAACAGTCGCATTACGTTGTCAGAAGACAAGTTTGTTCTTTCACAGAGTGTAGAGTCGACCTGAAGGAGTCGTTCACCCGTTATTCTCAAAGCCAAGTGGGTGGGAATACAGGTAAACAGAGGTGTGACATCAAAAGACACGAAAATCTCGTCAGGTTCTAGAGATTGTTCCCGTATTCTCTCGGCGAAAACTCTGCTGTTCTTAACAAAATACTTGTTGTTTTGGAGGGGTGAGATAACCGCCATGAGATGTTTGGAAAGCTCATATGTTGAAGAGCCGATAGAGCTGGTTATGGGTCTGAGCGGGATATCAGGCTTGTGGATTTTAGGTAAGCCGTAGAAAGACGCTGGAGTGCAATCTGTACTATGTAGGCGGTAGTACTGTTTGTTGTTAGGTTGCTCCTCGTCGGAACCATGCTCAATCGTACAAGTACGGATCTCCTGGAGTAGCTTGTTAAGCTCTTTCTCTGTGCTAGCCGTTGGATTTCTGCGTCCATTCCATTATTCTTTTATAGGTGTTCTCGTCTTTGTCTACTCTATTGTGGATGTCTTGTGTGTCTCCACCTTCCCTTGGAAACTGTATCTCCCCAAATAAACAAATTTGTCAACATCCTCTATCCCTTGCCCATTCACTTCCATTGCATCATTTACTCAAGAATTTATTCGCAGCAGCTTGGATTTCTCTACAACTGATGACTTTCATTCCACCTTTCCTGCCTCGTGGGTTAGCCTATCGGTCTTTGCCTGAATGTGCTGTTTGCTTGACGATATGAGGGTAATATCATTTGCAAAATCGAGATCTTCAGGCTTTTTTGGTGATCTTCCATCTTATTCCGTTGTTACTCCCCGGCAGGGTACTTCTCATTACCAATCAACAACCAGCAGGAACAGTAGATCCGACATATTGCAAGCCCTGTTTTCAACACCTGTCCTGAGCGCAAACCATTCTGTTTGTGTCCTCTTCATCCACTACAGCGCACTCAAAGTCCTTGTAGAGTACCTTCCAACCCTGCTAATCAGCTTGGATAGCATGGCTTTGCATTATCAGCCACAGGCTGTCCCTGTGGACTGAATCGAAGTGAATGGGCAAGGGATAGAGGATGTTGACAAATTTGTTTATTTGGGAGATACAGTTTCCAAGGAAGGTGGAGACACACAAGACATCCACAATAGAGTAGACAAAGACGAGAACACCTATAAAAGAATAATGGATGGACGCAGAAATCCAACGGCTAGCACAGAGAAAGAGCTTAACAAGCTACTCCAGGAGATCCGTACTTGTACGATTGAGCATGGTTCCGACGAGGAGCAACCTAACAACAAACAGTACTACCGCCTACATAGTACAGATTGCACTCCAGCGTCTTTCTACGGCTTACCTAAAATCCACAAGCCTGATATCCCGCTCAGACCCATAACCAGCTCTATCGGCTCTTCAACATATGAGCTTTCCAAACATCTCATGGCGGTTATCTCACCCCTCCAAAACAACAAGTATTTTGTTAAGAACAGCAGAGTTTTCGCCGAGAGAATACGGGAACAATCTCTAGAACCTGACGAGATTTTCGTGTCTTTTGATGTCACACCTCTGTTTACCTGTATTCCCACCCACTTGGCTTTGAGAATAACGGGTGAAACGACTCCTTCAGGTCGACTCTACACTCTGTGAAAGAACAAACTTGTCTTCTGACAACGTAATGCGACTGTTGGAATTCGTACTCAATAACATCTATTTCACCTTCCAAGGCACACACTACCATCGAAGAGAGAGCACTCGCAACCGCCCTCACCCACCTAAATGGTGGTACCGGTACGTCGATGATAGCCACGCCTGCATCCATAAGCAATTCATAGAAGAGTTCCATGCACACCTGAACTCGATTGACCCACACGTCCAATTTACCTACGAGGTTGAACAAGAAGGCGCTATCTCTTTTCTGGACACAAAAACCACTAGACGGACCGATGGCTCGATCGTCGCCACTGTATACCGTAAGGCTACAACGATGTTACTGCTCCAGATCTTCCTCAATTTCAGAAATACCCCTCTCGCTTTGTCTACTCTATTGTGGATGTCTTGTGTGTCTCCACCTTCCTTGGAAAACTGTATCTCCCAAATAAACAAATTTGTCAACATCCTCTATCCCTTGCCCATTCACTTCCATTGCATCATTTACTCAAGAATTTATTCGCAGCAGCTTGGATTTCTCTACAACTGATGACTTTCAATTCCACCTTTCCTGCCTCGTGGGTTAGCCTATCGGTCTTTGCCTGAATGTGCTGTTTGCTTGACGATATTAGGGTAATATCATTTGCAAAATCGAGATCTTCAGGCTTTTTGGTGATCTTCCATCTTATTCCGTTGTTACTCCCCTGCAGGGTACTTCTCATTACCCAATCAACAACCAGCAGGAACAGTAGATCCGACATATTGCAGCCCTGTTTCACACCTGTCCTGAGCGCAAACCATTCTGTTTGTGTCCTCTTCATCCACTACAGCGCACTCAAAGTCCTTGTAGAGTACCTTCACCCTGCTAATCATCTTGGATAGCATGGCTTTGCATTATCAGCCACAGGCTGTCCCTGTGGACTGAATCGAAGTGAACGCACAATGTGGACTGCTACTCTATTGACTGCTTGATTATAACTCTAAGCATAAAATTTTGTTTAGTGGTTCCTCTGCTTCGTCTGAATATAGCCTGCTCCTTCCTGAGTTTCAACTTGACTCCGCTTTGAATCTTTTCGATCACAATTTTCCCCATCATCTTGCAGACGACTGGAAGCAATGTGATTCCACGCCAGTTTTTACATCCTTTCGGATTACCTTTTCTCAGCAGCTTAACTATCAATCCTTTCCTCCATTTCCCTAGCGTTCTCTCCTCTCTCCACACTTCAATGAGGTACTTAACAGTGAGAGACCCAGCAACCCGGTAAGCATAGCTAAAATAGAAGCTGCAAATGGGAATGAAGAAATAGATACATCAGAGATAAAGGAGGCTACAAAACACCTCAAAAATAGAAAAGCTCCCTGTATCTACAACATACGAGCAGAGCTGCTCAAAGCTGACATTGACTTTGCCACTCACTATAAAAGTCAAGGAGATCACTGACATAGTGTGGAGAGAGGAGAGAACGCTAGGGAAATGGAGGAAAGGATTGATAGTTAAGCTGCTGAGAAAAGGTAATCCGAAAGGATGTAAAAACTGGCGTGGAATCACATTGCTTCCAGTCGTCTGCAAGATGATGGGGAAAATTGTGATCGAAAAGATTCAAAGCGGAGTCAAGTTGAAACTCAGGAAGGAGCAGGCTATATTCAGACGAAGCAGAGGAACCACTAAACAAAATTTTATGCTTAGAGTTATAATCAAGCAGTCAATAGAGTAGCAGTCCACATTGTGCGTTCACTTCGATTCAGTCCACAGGGACAGCCTGTGGCTGATAATGCAAAGCCATGCTATCCAAGATGATTAGCAGGGTGAAGGTACTCTACAAGGACTTTGAGTGCGCTGTAGTGGATGAAGAGGACACAAACAGAATGGTTTGCGCTCAGGACAGGTGTGAAACAGGGCTGCAATATGTCGGATCTACTGTTCCTGCTGGTTGTTGATTGGGTAATGAGAAGTACCCTGCAGGGGAGTAACAACGGAATAAGATGGAAGATCACCAAAAAGCCTGAAGATCTCGATTTTGCAAATGATATTACCCTAATATCGTCAAGCAAACAGCACATTCAGGCAAAGACCGATAGGCTAACCCACGAGGCAGGAAAGGTGGAATTGAAAGTCATCAGTTGTAGAGAAATCCAAGCTGCTGCGAATAAATTCTTGAGTAAATGATGCAATGGAAGTGAATGGGCAAGGGATAGAGGATGTTGACAAATTTGTTTATTTGGGAGATACAGTTTCCAAGGAAGGTGGAGACACACAAGACATCCACAATAGAGTAGACAAAGCGAGAGGGGTATTTCTGAAATTGAGGAAGATCTGGAGCAGTAACATCGTTGTAGCCTTACGGTATACAGTGGCGACGATCGAGCCATCGGTCCGTCTAGTGGTTTTTGTGTCCAGAAAAGAGATAGCGCCTTCTTGTTCAACCTCGTAGGTAAATTGGACGTGTGGGTCAATCGAGTTCAGGTGTGCATGGAACTCTTCTATGAATTGCTTATGGATGCAGGCGTGGCTATCATCGACGTACCGGTACCACCATTTAGGTGGGTGAGGGCGGTTGCGAGTGCTCTCTCTTCGATGGTAGTGTGTGCCTTGGAAGGTGAAATAGATGTTATTGAGTACGAATTCCAACAGTCGCATTACGTTGTCAGAAGACAAGTTTGTTCTTTCACAGAGTGTAGAGTCGACCTGAAGGAGTCGTTCACCCGTTATTCTCAAAGCCAAGTGGGTGGGAATACAGGTAAACAGAGGTGTGACATCAAAAGACACGAAAATCTCGTCAGGTTCTAGAGATTGTTCCCGTATTCTCTCGGCGAAAACTCTGCTGTTCTTAACAAAATACTTGTTGTTTTGGAGGGGTGAGATAACCGCCATGAGATGTTTGGAAAGCTCATATGTTGAAGAGCCGATAGAGCTGGTTATGGGTCTGAGCGGGATATCAGGCTTGTGGATTTTAGGTAAGCCGTAGAAAGACGCTGGAGTGCAATCTGTACTATGTAGGCGGTAGTACTGTTTGTTGTTAGGTTGCTCCTCGTCGGAACCATGCTCAATCGTACAAGTACGGATCTCCTGGAGTAGCTTGTTAAGCTCTTTCTCTGTGCTAGCCGTTGGATTTCTGCGTCCATCCATTATTCTTTTATAGGTGTTCTCGTCTTTTAAAAGATTTTTAAAAAACTTTTTAATCAGTGTCAACGCTACAATTTCGTTTTTTATGTCATGCCTGATTACGACCACGGTATTTTCAACCTCATAAGTTCAAAATGGACCTGATGTCCTAAAGATGGCAAGAGTTTTCGAGCATGAATCCCGCGTCGTTGCTAAATTTAAAGATCATTTACATCTCAATCACCGATTGAAGGAACGCAACGTACTGCCACACAGCCTTCGTTTCAACCCACCCATCAAGACCAAAGAAGGTTATCGTATTGCGATAAAAGCGGGCCTCGCGTACCTCAGGTTACGCATCACGAACTGCCACATGATAATCAAGAAACATCTGGAAGCTTTGCTGGATGTTTCGTCAAAACTGCGAGAAAAACTAGACGTGACAACCTTCCAAATTCTGGATTGCACTGTCAGAAGCAAAATGCAATGGGAAACGCAACAAAGACGACCTAGGCACGCCAATAAACTCGCCAAAAGTATCCCTGCGGGGTCTACACCTGACCCAAATACCATGGAAGATGAAAGGGTCCTAAATCTATCCAACAGAATCCTAAGCGAAACGGAGAAATCGGCGCTAAGCTTTGGCCTTAACTACGCCATTACACCGAAGAAACTACAGGTAGCGAACCTGACATCATCGATTGAACAAGGTATAGGACGCCTCCCTGGCGCAGAGAAAGATATCATACGCGCCTCCGTAACAACGATTGCGAACGGTTGGCGTCCTCCTAAACGTTGTAACATCACGACACCACAGGAGAAAGCTTTGAAAAGCCCTGCTAAAGATCCCTCTATCACGATCCTCCCAGCGGACAAGGGCCGTTGTGTGGTAGTAATGAACACCAGTGATTATTCTGATAAGATCATGGAACATTTACAAGACGAGTACACCTATAAAAGAATAATGGATGGACGCAGAAATCCAACGGCTAGCACAGAGAAAGAGCTTAACCAACTTCTCCAGGCGATCCGTACTTGTACGATTGAGCATGGTTCCGACGAGGAGCAACTTAACAACAAACAGTACTACGCCTACATAGTACAGATTGCACTCCAGCGTCTTTCTACGGCTTACCTAAAATCCACAAGCCTGATATCCCGCCCAGACCCATAACCAGCTCTATCGGCTCTTCAACATATGAGCTTTCCAAACATCTCATGGCGGTTATCTCACCCCTCCAAAACAACAAGTATTTTGTTAAGAACAGCAGAGGTTTCGCCGAGAGAATACGGGAACAGTCTCTCGAACCTGACGAGATTTTCGTGTCTTTTGATGTCATATCTCTGTTTACCTGCATTCCCACCCACTTGGCTTTGAGAATAACGAGTGAAAGACTCCTTCAGGACTCTACACTCTGTGAAAGAACAAACTTGTCTTCTGACAACGAAATGTGACTGTTGGAATTCGTACTCAATAACATCTATTTCACCTTCCAAGGCACACACTACCAACAAGTTTTCGGGTGCCCTATGGGCTCTCCCATAAGTGCCATTCTAGCGAATTTGGTCATGGAGCACATCAAAGAGAGAGCACTCGCAACCGCCCTCACCCACCTAAATGGTGGTACCGGTACGTCGATGATAGCCACGCCTCCATCCATAAGCAATTCATAGAAGAGTTTCATGCACACCTGAACTCGATTGACCCACACGTCCAATTTACCTACGAGGTTGAACAAGAAGGCGCTATCTCTTTTCCGGACACAAAAACCACTAGACGGACCGATGACTCGATCGTCGCCACTGTATACCGTAAGCCTACGAATACAGACAAGTACCTAGATTTCGACTGGCATCATCATGTTCAACACAAACGCGCCGTTGCACGGACTTTACTAGATCGAGCCACCTCTTTTTCGTCCACAGACGAAGAAAAGACCGCCGAGGTTCAGCGTGTAACCGCGACGCTTAAAGCCAACGGCTATCCGGCACGGTTCATTGACAGTTGCAAATCCCGTAAACCACGCGAAAGACAGGGGAACCAGGCAGTCACGCGTAATTTGGTCGTACTTCCCTACGCAAAGGGCGCCTCTGAGAAAATCACGAGAGTGTTAAATCAACACAACATCAAAGTGGCGCACAAACCCATCCACACCGTCGGCTCCTTTTTTAAAAGACCGAAAGATCAACGAAAGCAAGAGGACACAAGGGGCACCGCTTAAAAGATCAAGTGCAACGATTGCGATGCAGTCTACATCGGCCAGACGTCACGCGCTTAAAAAACCAGAACCAAAGAACATTCTAAAGCCGCCGCGTGTTTTGACAAGAACTCTCAACTGGCCCAACATTCTCAGAAAACTGGCCAAAGCTTTGATTTCAAGAACGTGTCAATTCTTTATGTTTGTCCCCGATGGAATCAGCGGTTGTTTTTAGAAGCGTGGTACTCCAATAAGGAAGAGAACTCAATCAACGAGCACGTTGAGTTTCCACGTGTATACCTCAATCTCAAGAATATTTAGAACAATTTTTAACACGCGCGTCATGCATATTTGTTACCTACTTGCCTATTTTACCATCGTTAGTCTTATTTGCATACGTAACTGATGAAGGTGACCGATGTGATCGAAACGTTTTACTTTTTTAAAAAACTTTCTAATCAGTGTCAACGCTACAATTTCCTTTTTTTTATATCATGCCTGATAACGACCACGGTATTTTCAGTTGATAAAGAGTTGCAGTATTTATCAGTCAAAGCATAACTACTGGAAATTTTAAAGTGTTGAATATTTTGCCAGCCACCTTAATAGATAGATTGTTCTTTCTATATTTGCAGGCAGTTTTAAAGAAAAGAGCAGACACCACATAATTTCTCTTTTCCAGTTCGTCTCCTGGTGTATCATATTTGACTGAATTATAAGTCAAAGCTCGCTAACTTACCTTAACTATGTTACTGGATTCAGCTTTTTTTACAACTGATAAGTATTTCGGCTCGCCGGAAAACCAAAGCGTCAATAAGCTCAGGTAAGTTTCTTTTTCCACTCACGCCTGAGCTGTTTGAATGCTTTATTGTCAAATTTTAAAGTGCCACTAACCCCCCAAATTTTTTTCGCTAATATAAATTTCCTTTTTCTCCTGATCACCACAAATTATCGTTGTAGCTACTTTTGTTAATTTTCTACGAATTTTCAAAGTTTATAATTTTGCACATTTCCATGTTCACGACCGAGGAGTAGCGGAGAATGGGACGAGTTGATTCTGACGTCATTTCGGGAATAACAATGTTTTCTTTCGGAAAAGAATATAATACGAGCAGGCGATAGTGTGTGTCAAAATCGTTGCAGAATACAAGTAAGATGTGTTGTTGGAGACTGTAGCAATACAGGATACGCAGAATAGAGTATTTCCCTTCAATTGATACCTCTATCCCGATGAAACTCGACCAGAAACGAGAAAAAGACCAAAGAAGTGGGCTGATTGTGCGAAGCGAATGTCGGGAGCCGTCGAGGATTTCTTCGATCTCGGGTTCGTTCGCCTATCTCTAGTGGAAAGCTTGACATTTTCATGGTACTGCGACGCGAATTTAGGATAAGCCGGAAGCCATCTGACTATTCCAAGCGCTAGCAATCGATCCTCCAAGTCCATCACATGAAATTACACGGTAAACTAAACGCATCGGTTTTTTTACTCGAAATAGACACATTTTTAAACGAATAGTAAACGAAATCTGCGTCCTACATGTACAACGAAGCGATTAAGATTGTTGAGCCTCAACTGATGAACTAGCTATGTATTTGTGGATTTTAATAAAAACGCACGCACATCAGAAGCCGTAATCCGACCGTGTATCTCAATAGCCATACGTGAATACAGAATTCTTTCGTTCTTTGAGCTTCATCTTTGGGGAACGAAATATATCTAAATTTCAAACTTAGAATGGATCAAGCATTTATAACTATGTGAGAAAAGTAAATCAAACGATTAAGATTCGACTCTAGAGCTACCGACGGAGTTCGTAGTGCTGAAAGAAGAATTCACGCGATTGTCAGTCAACCGAAATCGAGAACTCCCAGGTTATTTGCGTACGTAAAATGAACAGTTCATTCAAAATAACAGTGAAGTAGAAATGTGTTCATTTAATGATACTATACTGAACCTCTTTTCAATATCCTAACGAAGGACTTGCCATGATTTAATAGCGACGCGCACAGTTTCTAAATAGATTACATCGCCAGAGACCCCCCACCTGACTCAGACAAGAATCACAGTCCGATAAAAGGTTTTGTATGAGCGCGATGACTTCTCGACCACAAAATCAGGCAAAAAAGGAAAGATTGGTGGTCGAGGTCTTTGGATAGCTTAAATAATGTTAAAAAGCGAACACTGCTGCTATGGGTAATGTAAAATAGATTCCGAGATGTCCAGAAAAGAGGATAAATGTCACAAATTGAACGAGGGTCTTACAAAGCCGCAGTGACAGGCAGACGAGATCCCAAAACCTGCAGGAATTGGAAGTCGAGAAGTTTTAGCGCGGCGGTTGCGAATAGCCGATCAACGTGAAAATACTTCACAGTATTACGAAGAAACTTATCTGTTGTTTCCCCTGGTCTTGAAGAGAAGACTTATCTGTTGACTTATTGCCAGAAATTCTCAAACTCAACCACCCGAGCCGTCCGCTCAAACGAATACGACAGAACCGGAGGACATGTACATAATTATTATCTCTGAGACAATTCCAAATTCAGAGCAGAATTTGGTGTACTGTGTGGCAATTTGGAGGGCCATGATTTTACTAGAGCCATTTATCCAACCACATAAACAAATCTGTGACCGTGAGCAGACATCATAGCTATGTTTGGTACGATACGTGTACTAAATAGCGCGGGCTAAAACTGTTTTTTTATTTGCGAAGATGGAACGGGCCAGTTTCATCACGGCAATGCAACGAATCCGATCGGATCTACGGTTATTTCTGTATCATATATTTCTCTAGCTGGCTTGCCGACTTTCTTGTGGGTGATACACCTGAATGTGGGGCACAATAGTAATATTTTTCTCTGCCATGAAGGTAAGGAGTGTGTTGGTAAACAGCCTTCATACATGAGAAGCCCATCATATTTTGCCGCCCTCCTTCAAGCTCCGTATTTTTATTATTCCACGGTACATGTCGTGGGTTCTCTTCGACATTTTGAGCTAGAGAGGCCATCGAATTGTGAAATTAATCGCAGAGTATCGCGCTGAAGAGTTCACGAGAGCTGCTGTTCCATACGTCGCTCTCAAAGAAGTAGCCCATGGAATGGTTTGTTTGTCTGAGTCACACCAGGGGGTAAATTTTCGTGACGTCATCTGTGCGCGTCGCTATTAGTGGTACGAACTAGTAGTAATCAAAGATTATGAGAGTGCGTTCGACGCCGTATAAATGTTTATACAGGCACCTTAAAAGATTTCCCTAGCTGACTCTCAACCTCTAAAAACCAACCTTTTTTCATCAACAACCGGGGTTTTACAGAACGATATTTCAGTGACAAAGTCCATGCCAGTCTGATTGAACACTGTGTTGCGTGACGGCACCAATTTCCGTTTAATAGGACTGAAAAATTTACATCAGCTTTCAAATTTCCTGCTAAATATTGTCACATTGACTTGTAATGTTTAAGCGCAAAAGCTAATTTGTAATTTTTCGAACATTATTCTAAGCAGGAAGCTCAAATATAACTGAGTAAACATTTGCAATCGCGTGCTCGTTGATCGCGTAAACAAACTCCGTGCGACTGATTCGAGTATTTCCCCTGGCCTGATTAACAAAGTACCCAGTATTTACATTTCCGTTCCCTGGTTCAGGTTCACTCTTATGGATCTTTCCTTCAGAGTACTCTTCCACTGATTCCAAATAATATTCGACCGGATACTACTGACCTTTTCTGTCGCAATTGGAACTAAATCCACAAATGCAATCAAATACAGCCCAGGGATTTAATACAGCTGTTTCCAGTGAACATCCCAAAGCCTTGGCGATCGTGTTCGTGAACATATAAAGTAATCAAGCTCATCGTGAGCTCGAACGAACGTTTAAATAACATCATAATGGAAAGGACTATTGAATATAATACTACTCAGCCTCAAAATTCCACGGCGAAAGAATGAGATCGAGAGCACATCGAAAGAAGGACCAAAGTCTACATTTCCTGGTCACGTGCTCACATGTTCGTCACATCAGTGTCTCACTTAGACCCTACGGTACCAGTTTACTGGCCGTGACATAGTTTTAACTATGTCACGGTATGACATGCCCTGACATGCCCCTGCAAAAATTAAGCGGGGTGGCCATTTTTGTGCCCTTACAGGAATGTGGATTTTCCAGCCTATAACCTTACACATGGCAACCAACTCTCCATAGTCACGCAATAAAATTAGGCTTGCGTTCCACTTCGTCGAACGCAAATATGCAAATTTGTACAGCTTGTGTTCGCACAGGCGTCCCAAGCTCACGTTTAAGGAAAGCGAAGAATTACTATATATATTTATTCATATAAGTGTTACGGCTGTGCGAGTTGGTGCGTGACCTTTCATCTTACGCGGTGTTAGGTAACGCGAGAACCGTTGAGAATTTGAGCGCGTTATAAGACTTTGTATGGGGAATAAAATATCGTTGATTTACAACGCTAAATAATTTGAAATATCGACATATTTTAAGTAAGATGATTAAAACAAACCTACCTTTTGTGTGTCCGTTGTGCTTTTTCGTTATTTTCGCTGTTTTGGGCGTTTTATGCCACTACTGTTCTTCCCTTCATAAGACGGAGTCAAGGACCGCGTAAGATGAAAGGTCACGTTCCAACTCGCACAGCCGTAACGCTTATATGAATAAATATATAATAATTTTTCGCTTTCTCTAAACGTGAGCTTGGGACGCCTGTGGTGTTCGTGCAGACTAAAATTACACAGTAATGGGAAAGTGATTGACTATGGTCGGGCGACAGTAATGAAGCAAAAATTTACCTCGCCTTTGGACATTGTTTGCCGACATCTCTGCTTATTTCTCATGTTAAAATTGTATTCAATCATTGATCTGGCGAAGTAGGCAGAAGTGGACCACGACTGCATCGCATTTTCACTTGTATTTCGGGGGAAATTAGTGTGTGAATCCAAAAATGTTTTGACACTCCGAAATCTGCACGTTCCTTAAAGCCAACTTGCCGACTCTTTGTGTCCATTGACATCTTTATACCTCTTTAAGAGCTGTAAGCTAACTCTACTGCCATTACTTGTACCGTTATAACCCAAATGGACCGGCAAATTGTCGATTCTCAATTACAACGCGAGAATCTCCGCTGGCGACCCGCACTTCGAAATTGAAAAAAGAAATGTACGTCGCAGTCGTCCCAATCGTAGCTAGACTCCAGATTGTAATGGTAGATAATACATTTCTTCCACGTAAAAATCTTGTTCGGTTTCGATAAAATATGAATCACAAATAACCCAAAAATGTTTTGACAGCCCTCTGAGCCAAGTCGAAAGTCTCTCGAGTGTTTCAGCTCGGTTCCCGAAGTGGTGTCACTAGTAGCCCGACCCAGATCCCACTTTGCGCGGTTGTGAACATAGAAATTACGAGTTTAAACGCCTGTAGAAACGCAAGGATTTTATCAATCGAGATAATTTTTTCGCTGATGTAATCAGGGAAACTAGTGAATTTTATTTTAGCGCTTTAGAAATGTAAATTATTATTATTATTATTATTATTATTATTAAAAGAAAAAAAATTGGGGGGGGGGGGGGGGTTAGTGGCACTTCAAGCGACTTGTTATCCCGTCTTACCTTGTCCAGTTTTTACTCTCCATGGCGTAAATGTTCTGGCTCCCCATCCAGTAACTGCTACTTCATATTCCTTGAAGCATTTCAATTCAAGGTTATAGTGGCCTGCAAATTGCGATACATTAACTACCTTCCACATGCTGGGGTGATTTCCTGGCCTCACTTCTCTATAATAAACGGCGTACATGACAAAGGCAGAGCACGAGCGGCCTTGATCCAACCTGACGGTAACTGTGCGTGCCTTAACTTGCTTTGCTTGGTTTGTGAAGAATACGAAATCTAAAATGATGGACAAATGGTTATTAAAGCTGTGACTTCATTTCCTCATTATATTTACAAAACGGGTTACAGAGTATAAATGATGAAGTTATTATTATTATTATTATTATTATTATTATTATTGTTGTTGTTGTTGTTGTTGTTGTACGGGCCCAATAAACCTTTAATTCGGTCGTATTACATAACGAATCTTCAAGCGGCAGAAGCACACACACGCGAAACTCAACAACTCACATCCACACCCACTCGCACTAGATTTAAATGTTTTACAGTCTCTTGGGACGTCTAACTTCCCGCCAGTAACGCGTCAAATATTTGTCGGCTTCTTCATCTTCCCCCACCAATAACGAACAGTCATTAACCTCTGGCAATTGTGAAGGCGTTTCGGCTCTTCGGCATTTCCTGGGTTCTTCCATTTCTTGAACATGAGCAGTGTGCGATGGGGCACATCTTCCGTCGAGAATTTTATCGTTGTACTCTTCTAGTAAGTGTAGTTTCTGCACCGGTCTGTTTATCATTCCTTTCTTGGTTTGGACCCTTACTGTGCGAATTCTTCCATCTTTTCCAGGAAAGGTGTCCACAACTTTCCCAAGTTTCCATTTCCCTCTGGGCATGTTGTCCTCTGATATGAGTACGACATCGCCTTGTTTCAATGGTATCTCTTCCTTGGTCCACTTTTGGCGAACAGTTAAACTTGGCAAATATTCACGTAACCAACGAGACCAAAAATGACTTTGAAGTCGCTGCTGGTACCTAAAGCGCTCCGAGAGAGAAACTTCTGCTTTCCTTGGTGGTGCATCAGGCGGATTTCCCAAATCTCTTCCAACGGCTAACAAGGCTGGGGTAATGATTCGTCCATCTCGTATGTCATCGCCGACATAAGTCAGAGGACGGGAGTTGATAATTGCTTCTATGTCTGTCAGGACAGTCATCATTTCTGTGTAGTTGAGAAAAACTTTTCCCAACACCTTCCTAAGTGGCTCTGAGTTGTCGGCAGACTCTCTCCCAATGACCTCCACGGTGACTGGCTCTCTCTGTGATAAATTTCCAGCTTACACCTTGATTGGCTAATTTATCTTCAACGACATTTGGATCTATCTTCATCAACTGCATTCTTTGCGTTGACGCCTTGAACACCTTTGCTGCTTTATGAATTGTGGTCTGGTTGTCCGAATGAATCACTCTCGCCATCCCACGTCGATTAGCCATTCGACGAAAGGCCTGCAGAAAATCTTCTGCCGTCATACTGTTCAACAATTCAAGATGAACTGAACGAGTATCTTCGCAGATGAAAATACACACATAGGCCTTTGATGTTGTTGGCTCGGAACTTCCTTTCACTTTGAGATACAGTGGACCTGTAAAGTCCAGTCCAATGTTCTTGAATGGTACTGCTATCTGTAATCTTTCGGCTGGTAAAGGTGCCATTTTCTGTTGAACGGGCTTTGTCTGCCAACGTTTACACGTGAGACACTTTCTCAAAACTCG
>JAHPZR010016849.1:0-19654 GCA_019787425.1 Platygyra sinensis | reverse complement strand
TGCAATTGCTTACAGCCTTGCTAAGGAAACCGGTGAACACCTGAAATATTTCCGGGAATGTTGATTGGTAGCGACCAATCACAGCAAAGTTCCGCACATGCGCCCCGAACAAACACTCAAAAACTACAAATTTAATTACCGTTGCTGTTTGCCGTTTTAGTTTTCTCACACCTGCTTTGGCTTTTTTCTTTGTAACAACACAGGAATAAAAGTACATAAATCATTTGTGGTGTGCATGGTTTTTCTTAGCTTCACTGTAAGAGGTCAACTCAGTGTGGATCCGAAATGTAATTGCCGATTCACTTAGTAACGTAGGGCTGTAATTCATTGAAACAAAATACCATTTTTGAAAGAGCGTCCTTTTGCCCCCTGACAGTGCCTTCCTTACCCAATACCTAGGAAATAACACCCTTTTTGTTTTAGTGTTGGTCCACACAGTAACTGGCTTTGTTGTAATCAGCCCATGTTTACTATGGAAGCTGTCCCAGAACATTTAATAGTGTAAAACATTAATCAATAAGTAGAAACTTTTGCAAACAAAAAAGGAAAACCATTATTCCATCTACAAAATTTGGCAATGATAACTGGCTTAAACCTTTTGTCCCATTTTTCCCTTTCGCTAGCACTAACCAGGAATTTTCTGTAACTGATTTGTGCTCATTCTGTTCCATCATCGACGTTCATCACGAGGTGTTATTGCTTGTTATCACTTTCAGTAACTTTCCTAGCTGTCTCTAATACAAAAGCAATTTTTTTTGAAATTGGTAGATCACAATATAATTTTATTTAAGATATCAAATATCTGTTTAATTTCAGGAATTGCCAGACAATTATCAGGCAATGCTGAATGGCTGGCATTTCAATGACGTGCATTTTAAAACCTGTCAAGAAAAAACACTTAAAACTAAACACGAACGCACTTGCCATTCCCACATAGAGCAGCTGCCCTCGTTTGCTCACCCTTTTTCCTTTGTTCAGTTTTTTTCTTTCTTCCTTGTTTTCCAGCTCTAGCCTGTCCTCTTTCAAATAAGCATGGAGATCATGCAGTAATTGTTGCAGCCACACTGTATTCTTCTTCTGTTGCCTGACCTTTTGCACAGACAAAATACTTTAGGAGGTGCATATTAAAACAAAAACAAAACTTTCAGAGTGTCAAATTAGGGTGAGTTTGTCTGTTTACACAAATGGAATAGTTTTGAAAATAGTTCGAACGGCTGTGGGCATGCCATTTTTTTAAACCAAGTCTTGGACTCACCAGGTTTAATATGTTCAGGACATAATTGTTTATGTAAGGGAATGCAAACAGCACCAGTGAAACAGCTTAACGTGTAGAAAACACAATGAATAATTGAAATCAAACAAATTCCCTGGTCCCTGCAGGAAACCAGTGAATTTCCGTTGTCCCTCACTTATCTCAATGTTTTTCTCTAAAACAACATTATATAGTTCTTAGGAAAACAAAATTAATGTATTTTCATTGGCGACTAGAAATCCCAGAATAATTTCAAGGAGTGCGATGAATGGTTGAGAAACTATACTCGAAACAGTAAATAAACCTAATGCCACCAGTCGTGATGAAACCCCCACCTCCCCCCATTTAGGGGATATCCAGGACACTTCACTTTTACTATCAGTGAAATGCAGTGAAAGCCCTGCCTTGCAGGGAAAAAGAATCTGAATGAACTTCCCCCGCCTCTCTAAGCATCAAGCACAATTCCAATAAATAGATTACAAGTATGTTTTTTCTTAAACAACTACAACATGAGTGGAAAATCCCCGCGCCAACCCCTGCCATTGTATAGCCATACTTAAAACTTATGGTATTTAGCAAAGTCGTAAAAAACAGATGCATTCCCTGACTAACCCAAAAACCTAAATTGAAGTGAAAACGGAGGTGAAGTTGTTTCTATTGCTTGTGTAGCTTCAAAGTATTCTGGACAGGTTTGTCAGATACTCAAAGAAGTTTTATCTGTAACCCAGCATAAACAAGGTAAGCTTTTACTTACAGGTATGGCATGCCAAAACTATAATTAGCTCACCTTTTTAGACGCCTTTTTGTCGTCTTCAAAATATTTGTTCAGAAATACGGTCGAGCCTCTTCTCTGCAGGCCCGGCCACTCAGCTACACAGAAATGAACCTTTCTTTCATTCGTAACTTAGAATACAGGTTGAGAGAATGCTAGCGATTACCTCCGCATTCGGGTTGCACACATATGGCCCCCCCCACCCCCCCCCCCCCCCTTTTTGTTTTCGTTGCTTGCCGCAACCTCAAGTGGCAAGCATCACGTCATTCAATGGCAAAGGCAATCTGAAAGGAGCCGATTTTCCTAGAAAAAAAAAAGTGTGACTGTCCTTTAAATGGTTATAACATTTGCCAACTACTGGTTGCAGTCAACAAGTAAAGTTGTGTAACTTTAGTAGCGCCATCTTTGTTTATTGCATTCACGGAGACTTCCCATTTAACTTCAATAAAAACACACTGCCAAAACTTCGTAAACGTTCAGCAGCCATGGACTTGCTAAAATCTTTGACATTCAAGTCATAATAACAGAATTGTACAAAAGCCTAATTTGTAGTCTTAAAAAGGCGGGTTTATCCCGTTAAAAGTGACCGAAATACTTTTTTTTTTTTAATAAACCTAGACACTTTTAAACCCTACATACAATACTAACATTACTTACAATACTGACACTTCTTACAATACTAATATTATCATCCACAATACTTACATTACTTACAATACTTTCGTCACTACTAGCATTACTTACAATACAATCGTTACTTACACTACGATTTCAAACACTACAGATACTTTGCTTACACAACTGATAATACAAATCTTACTCTACATTTTACCCGCCTTTAATTACACAAGCAGCATTTACTCCTTTTCAAAGAAAACTGGATTATTATTCAAAACAAGGTTCCATTTTGCCTGAAAATATTTTAAGTTTGAGATGCTTTGAGAGGCTATAAACTTTTCAATTTCATATTTTCTCTTGATTACATCTTCGAAAGGCAAAAAGAGGGGGACTTGTTTATTTTTGCGGCAATTCCATAAATAAAGTTTACCTAGAATGATGAAGTAGTTGAGCAGGTTAGATCTCTGATCTAATATTCCTAATATAATGTTAATATAATCCAGTTTTATTTGCTTCCCGGCTACTGTTAGCCAAAAGTTTTCAAATTTAGTCCAAAATTCTGTTGAGAAGGAGCATCGATAAAAGAAATGTTCTAATGTTTCTGGAGAGGTCTGACAAAAACGAGCAAAGATCACTTTGAATCCGTCCGATTTAGCTAATCGGGTATTCAGAAACAAAATGTCGTTTAAAATTTTGAACTGAAAACATTGGACAAATGTTTCAAGAGCAACTGATTTTGCCAGTACAAACGCTTTTCGAGTCTCTTCTTCACTTAAATTAAAATCTGACATTAGTTTATCAAAACCTCTTGAATGTTTGGCTTTTTCTTTAATGAGAGAAACATAGAAGTTTTTACTCTTGCTCGTAAGAGGATCAAAATCTTTGTTACCACATTTTAATTCAAGTGTATTTAAAACGTTTCTTTCGACAGTGAGATTCCTTAAATACTTTGGCACAGCGCAACGAACAGCAGACCACGTCAAGTAATTTGAGCCAATTAACCCCTTGTTCTTTGCTATGTTAAAGGATTCAACGTTGTTCCGAGAATACATTAAATCGTTGATAAAAATTACCCCAGCATTCATATAATTATGATAACAGATTGGTTTGCCGTCTATCTTTATATTGCAGTTATTCCAAATTATAGAGTCATAAGCTTTAGAATCCGTTGAAAAATTTGAGCGAAATTCAGACCACCACTGAAGCATTTCTAATAAAAAGTCGAATTAATATGATAGTCATTTATATTATAGTTGCAATGAAAAAAGAAGAAACCTCCATAAGGTGTGAGCAAATGTCTGAGATAGCTTTTCCATGGAGACGGTTCAGGATTAAAAATTTTCGAAATCCATGCTAATCGAAGAGACTTAATTGAAGTCTCTAGATCAGTGATATTTAACCCCCCATAGTCAGAACTATTAATTACAGCTCTCCTGGCTACTTTATCAGGTCCTTTCCACAAGAATTTATATATTATCGTTTGAATCAGCAAAATGAAATCCGAGGGAGGTGAGAGGATAGAAAATATATATACCAATTTAGGGAGAAGAAGACTTTTAATGATTGATACTTTACCAAGTAAAGAGAGGCCTCTCCAGCTCCACTGATGCATTTGTTTTTTAATTTCAGTGATCTTGTCGTAAAAATGTTTTTGAAAAGACACTTCTCTGTCATAACTGAAGTGTACCCCAAGAGCTTTTACACTTTTGCACCATTTTAAGGATAAGGGCATCTCGGGACTGTCACGACACGAACCAATCCACATTGCCTCTGTTTTAGTAAAATTAACTTTTAAACCCGACAGTTTTCCAAAACGATCAAGAAATTTAAAGAGATTTTGTACGGTTGTCAAATCAGATTACAAAAGGCGGTGAGTCCTACTGCATATTGGACAATTTTTCCATTCCCTGTAAGTCGAATTTAATTCCAGCTTAGTGTAAAATTGCTTTTGTGCGTTCATTATCGAGAGTGGATCGGTGGAGATAACTCCACTAATGTGTAATTTTCTAATGTGTTTCTTAATGTGATTACGTTTCTCCAAATTTAAAAAATATTTACTATTCTTTTCTCCGTGTTCGTGCCATCGTGCCCTTGCCCGTATAATTAAACCTTCAACTTTTTGTCATACATTAATTCAAGTTCGCTTTTATATCTTTCCATTGTAATCCGCGTATTGTCACAGGGATTATCTTGAAAGGCAGCTAATGATTCTTGATATTTGTTTGTTAATTCTCTTTCACGTTGTTGTCGAATTTGTGATAAACGTTTTGAGAAAATAATAGAATCGGTTCTAATATTAAATTTTATCCAATCCTAAATTGATCTTCGGTCTTTCAGATCCTTTGCTTCCTCAAGCCAAATAGGCAATTTATCATTGATCATATTTTTATATTCTTCATTCGCCAGTAGCGCTGTATTCAATTTCCAATAGCCAGGACCTCTGTTATTTTCCTTAATTTCTTCGAGTTCTAGAAGTATTGCAGAATGGTCTGATTTGATCGAGGGCAAAATATCCACATTTGTAACTAAATCATGCAATTTATCCGAGATCAACCAGTAATCTAATCTACAAAATATAAAAGGAGAACAACGGGCCCAGGTGAAACTCTTTTGATTTGGATTAATTATGCGCCAAATGTCATGGAGACTAAATTCATCTTGAATTTCTTCAATACTTTTTACGACGTGCCTTCGGGGAACTTGAATTCCACCTTTTTTATCTAAATTAATATTCAAGGGACAATTAAAATCCCCTCCCATAATTATGTTTTCTTCATTTCCGAAATCATTGGTTCTTAATAGATTTGAAAGTTTGTGATAAAATTGAACAGCTTCCGCATCTTTGTTGGGCCCGTAGATATTTGCAATTGTATAATTTTCCTCTTTAATCAAAGCTTTGAACAACAAAAGTCTTCCGCACGAATCTGTCTGAGTCAACATTACATCAATATCAAAGCCGTTTTTTATAAGCACAGCGACACCTCTTGCGTTTGTGCTCCCATGAGAAAACAATATCTCTGCACCCCATTCTTTTTTCCACTGAGCCTCACGCTCCTTGCTTGAATGCGTTTCTTGTAAAAATATCAGATCGGCTTTTTGCTTTCTGCACCAGGAAAATATTGCTCTTCTTTTTTTAAAATTACTTAGGCCTCTCACGTTAAAGGATAACAATCTAATTGTATCAGGCTTCGAGTTTTGTTTACTCAGCATTTTAACTATATAGAAAAGGTTGTTTCATTGCGAGGAGTAATTGCTGCCTTTTTAAATACGAATATGTTAGAGATAATTTTTTTTAATATGCATGGTTTCAGTTTAAAAGTAGAGGTTATTGCATCCAAGATTAAAGCGTTCCGCGCAGTGTAAGCATGAACAAAAACCAATACACGCACAATGACAAAAACACACATACATATAAACGAAAGCGCACTTACCATCCTGTGGTTGTAATGCACTCCCGTCGGGATCTCCACATAAACGTCATTAACACTCGAATTGAATTACCTTACTTGTACTCAATTTTTTACTTAAAAGAGAAAACTATTATATAGCCAAAAGAGTATTCTAGCTCGTAGAGCTTGACATACACTGCAGTAGTACTGGTAATATTCTTATAAGAACTACAATTAAAGGCAAGATAAACTAAATCAATGTTCTTACAAATATGAGAACAATCGAAGATATTTACGCGAGACATTTACAAACGTCAAAAGCGTAGACATGTTCGTAGTTCCTCCGTTAGTAAATCGATTTCACAAGAAAGTAAGTTGAAAGTATTTACTCATCCGGAAGCTTGAAAGATTTTAATTTTGAGCAGTTTCGATCCTTAAACAAAATTTGTGCCGGTACCGACCAAGGTATGAATGCAAATTCGACATCACTTCTTTCTTTAATCCCCTTGAGATAGTCTTTTCGAAGCTTTGCTCGGTCTTTGCGAACGTTCTTTGAGACATCATCAGAAATAAAAATCTGATCGTCCAGGAACGGATTGTCCTTCAAGGCATTGGCGGCAACTTTAAGAATTTGAACTTTGTCAGAATACCTCAGAAGATAGATATGAATCGGCCCTAACCGTAGAGGTGTTTGCCTCTGCGGCTCGTTGGTTGACATTCGTTCGATGGGCCCTCATCACCTCAATGTTATGAAGTTGCATGTGTTTCTTGAAGAATTCAACCCTCAGGAAATCGTCTAAGGATTATGTGCCACTTCTGCACCTTCCTGAAGACCCCAGATAACGATGTTATTTCTCTTCGACCTATTCTCTAGGTCCTCCATCTTCTTGTAAGCTGACGCTAATTCTTCACGGCTCGCTTTGAGAGACAGCTCATTATCCATATCTATCATTTGTGCGTCCAGTGAGCGTAGCTGTCTTTTAGAGCGTCAACGTGGGCGGCGGTTTTTTTCTGTGAACTCTCTAAACTAGATAATTTCTCAAGGATACTATTTAACTTTGCTTCTTGTAAATCTCTTGACCTGAGTAAGTCGTCCATTTTGGCAAGGACGGCATCCAACTTGTTTGAAGTTGAGTCGGTATTTGACATTTGTAACGTTTTAGATCTGGTTCTCACACTCATATAGAACATTTATCGAGCTTAGAAGATCTTCATTCGTTGAGAAAATGAAATTGACCAAGTTCAAAGTGGAGAGCTCGAACTCGTGCGTCCTACCTGCGTCGCGTCATCACGTGACCCTCGTGGCCGAAATACTTTGCCATATTTCACTTACCGCAAGGAGAGGTTCCCGCGGTTAAACGTGAACTGGAAACTGCAACGTGACGGCAGAGAGTAGGTCACGTGATATTTTTGAGGTTTGCCATTCGCGGGTTACAGAAAAAACCTGATGCTAAAGGTCTCTATTGTTTTTGACATTACACCAGATGACTTTTTGTTGCCATCAACAGATGATCACAATTATTCAGTAAGTCTTTGGTGGATTGCTCAGGAAGTGATCATGAAGGTGCTTTTGTGAGCTGTAATTTTTGTAGGATGTGGCTAGTTAGTACTGCAGTGTGCTTTCCTCCTATTATTGCGTACCCTCACATAATTATTGTAAAATTATCTGTTATGCAGCTCATGTGTCAATGTTTATTATTAAGGTAGTCAGAATTACCATGCTTTAAGAATGGCCGACTGTTAGGATCAAGAAAGCACTGGTCAACGCCCATTTGGCAATTGCTCATATTTTGCCCAGAGATACCCTTAAGTGACCTATTTCTAAAAATCATATTAAAAGGTTCCAGCGAATTGTAATTTTTGAGAAATTTGGAAAATTTGAAAACAGCGGTCAAAGTGCGGTTTCTAGTTCAATAAAATACTCGAAATTAGCTGCAGGAACGAAGCACTGCTGAAGTCATAAATAAACTCAATTGGCTTCAAACTTCACACAAATATGGAAAAACCATTCTAATTCAATATTCCTTTTTAAACTTATCTCAGGTATGTTGATATAGTGGTTTTGCGAACTATTTCAAGAACACCTCTGGAGGGTGTTAAAATTGAGGCAAAATATAGGTCATGTATAACAGCCAAAAAATGCATCTGGTACCTCACTTTTTGATTATTTCACTTGATAGCCTTGAAAATATCATTATTAAGCATTTACCATGCCAAGTTTCATGCTCGAACTCTAAGTATTTCCCTATGAGAAAAACAAAAATCTTTGTCAATGTTTGACACAGTATTAATATGCATGAGCTCGGGTTCCAATCAATTTGAATGGCTTAAAATGCTAACTTTAACTAAAATCGAGTCAATTCACTGCTAACATAGGAACATGATGTCCACTATATAAAAACCGTTTTTAGACATTTAGAAACCTTCCTTTAATTATGTCTAATTTCCTGTCTGCCATCAAGTCTAGTTTATTGTTGGGTGGTATTCTCCTTATGTAAACAATACCGGGTTGTCTTTTCGACCCTAAGAGATTTCCTGGAAGTTAAAAGGCTTTTCACGCATCACTAGATTTTTTGAGTCCGTTAAGACACAATAATGGGTCATATTGGAATGCCGTTTAGTTTAAAGAAGTTAAAAACCAATAAGTTGATCGAGTTTAAATCAGTTTAAATATATTTCGAAGCAAACAATCGCGCCTTATCCTAATTTGATAAATTGAAAGCAAATCTCCGAAGAAGTTTAAGACGTCATGACACTAATCGGGAAATGTGTTACTGGTACTGGCAAAAAAAGATCAAACCAGGATTACTAAAATGTACGTGTAAAAGTGTAAGTGGCAAGCTCCGAATAAATTCCGCCTAAATAAACAAATAACAGGAAGTGAAGCGGTCCGACACCAACAGATTACAAGATTTTAATGTGTGAGGGGCAGATTTTCCAACAACCATGATGAGGACAAGTCCCACACAAGGACCATGTATCCCTCAACTGCCCCTCACATAAGTAACCGAAATAGTGTATTCACACTGTCTGGTTTACCAACACGAGGCTCTAAGGCTAACTAACAGTGGCTAACGATAGCTATCCTTCGAGCAATGCAGCCTTACCGTTGCTGAAAAACCAAGAGAACGCTGTCTGACTTGACACAACGAATAAAAACTGTGCGAAAAATGGTCTGACACTTGAAAAGTAAAAACAGACAAAATATAAGTTGCATGGAAGGGTCCTGGTGCACCTGCTGGTTGTTAAAATTTGCTTAAGACATGCCAAGCTGGACTTAGTCGTTTCTGCAATTGGCCGAAAGCCTAGGCCCAGGGCACGACCTTTCTGAAAGCACGCACTAGAACCCCTCTGGTAAAAGAGATACAAATTGGCTGTTAAAGAGCAGATGCTAGTTCTAGAGTAGGAAAAAAGTCTGTCTCAGCAAACAATGTCCGCAAAGAAAGCTTTTGCGTGGAGTTCAAGACTTCTCCTGGCTGCAACTTTGTAAGGATCCATACTGTTCAGTGTTACTGGCACCGTTAGTGTCCAGCTTGATTGTCAAGTAACCGCAACTTTGTGAAGTCATTCGAAAGTTTAGTTTCAGCTAGCCGTAACTTTGCCTTGCGTCTTCGTAATAGTCCTGTCTGGCGGCCGCAAGTTTTGAATGCCTTAGGCTGTCTGGGGAAGTGTTCAATAGCGTTCAACCTTACTTCTTCTTATGGGCTGCACCCAGTTGGGCCCAGACATTGTCTTCCCCATTTTGGCTGGCTGCCGGTTTTTGCTTTTTTCTTTGCAGCCTTCTTAGCCTTGCTATCAGGCTTGGCTTTTACCTTGTCATTTGCTGGGGTTGAGGTCGCCTTGCAACTGTCCTGGCAGGGCTTCTTGGCCTCCCCTGCTGGCACGTTTTGGCCGCTTTTGGGTTTGCGCAGCAGCCTTTTTTGCAAGGCTGGCTCTCGTCTCCCAATGCCTCCGAAGAGGACGAGGAGTCAGACGACGACGACGAGGAGGAGCAGGAGGCACTGTTCTTGTTCTTCTTTGGGGGGCCGGACTTGTTTTTCTCAGAGAAGCCACACTGTTGCCGCCAGCCAGCGGACGACCCTTGCTAGAAGCCTTGGCAGGAGGGGCCTTGCCAGCCGGGGCCCTGGAAGCAGAGGCCTTGCGAGCCTTTGCAAAAGCCAAGGGCAGGCTTTCTTCCTCGTCTGATTCCTCCGAAGAGGAAGAGGATGGCACAGCTGCTCTGTGGTTTTTTCTAGAGGCCTTTACCGGCGTGGAAGTCAGCGGCTTTGGCGCCGGTCTCTTGCTGCGTCTGGAAGGTTGCTGGGGTTGATCTTGGCCTTCTGGCTCTTCAGTCCAGTCGGCTGTGCAGCTTCTGCTTTGGGCGTGAGGTACCCTTGGGGGCAGGCTGCGCTGTCAGGCTGATCGTCCCAGCTTCTGGGAAGACTTCTCCTAGTGTTTGTGCTGCCACGGGCTTCTGCTTCTCCCCCGACAGAGTCTTTGTCATCTTCCTCACCAGCGTCCCAAATGGACGCGCCAGGCACCGGCCATCCTGTCCGTTTCTTTGTGATGCTGTCCCAGCACGAAGTTGCGCATTGCCGCTCGAGGAGATTGGATCCTCCTTAAAGCTTTGATTGTCCAGTGGTCCGGCGGGCCCTCTCCGCAACAGTTCCATCTGGTTTCTCATCAGAAGTTAGGGGCACCACAGGTTGCACACAGACCATGAAACGTGCACCAGCAGGCATTCAGCCCCCCCCCTCCCTGATCCGCTCCTACCAGATCCGAGCTCACCAGTGATGGTTCTCAGGACCAAGCCACCCTGTCTTGTCTATGTTTATCGAGGCCGGGACAGCACGCTGCTCAGTGGCCGGAAATGCACGAGGATCTTTCTCACCAAAGTCAGGGTCCAACACACCAGGGTCCTGTTCCGACAAGGAAAGGGGAAGTTTTCCCGGAGCGTCCTGGGCCGATCTCTCGAGTGCCTATATTCGGCCGCTGGATGCCATTCGCAGTTGAAGATCGTGCAGCCTTGACAACACCGCCTCACTCATTTGAGGTCCTGAAGCTGCCCCGCCATAATTTTAACAGGAAACTCCTGGGGAAGTTGCTTATTATAGCACGGCCTACTGGCTGCCGCCGGCAGGATGGGAGAACAAGTGAGGCGGAATGAGGACTGAGACACCATCTGAAAAGAAACAGTGAGTTACGTGCGAACGTTTTCTCGCTGCTAAGTCTTCCTTGCCAAGTGGTAGCACACAAGCATAGTAAGACCCGTCAGTCAAATGATGACAGCACAGTAAGCCGTTGCAGTTCACCTCCAGACGTCCGAGATCAGCCACCTTGCAGCAGAGTGAACGGAACTGCAGTCCCCACTGTGTCGAAAGATGGTGCTCCATCCAGGGAGGAAATGAGCTGAATTGAAGTGCAATGCTTCAGCCAGAGTGCGACCATGAAGGGCTTTTTTGCAACTGCCAACGCTAACGACGAGCACAACTGGCATCCACAAAGACAGCTATTTTGTTAGAGAGATTTCCAGGCACACAGTATCATTGCGTAGGGGGTGTGAGGATATGAAAATGAGGTTCCATACACAGTTCCTTGAAGTAGTTGATGAGAAGAAGATGAGGATGTGAGCTATTCACCAGTCCTCCCAGTGGTAACCAGTGAGTGTTGAATGCACAGTTTCAGGCAGAACAGCTCAAGTAATGGCGCATACACGACAGACTGGGTTGTTTAGGAATTGAGCTGGTGTCACAGACCCTGCCCTCCACGGCCTTGGCAAGGGCTGCTGTTGTCGACGATCGGCCAAGCGACGACGGGGACAAAAAAAAAAAAACGGGACGGCATGTTGAGACGGTTCAGACGTTGGCCAGCCACGATATTGACGGAAGCTGAGGCCACCAACAATGCCTCGTCCACCACCACCAATGTTGATAGCGGTGTTCAAGGCAAAGTTACCACTCGACAAGAACTGGCCCAGCCTGGACCGGGATCCGGAAGTGCGGCATGCAGCGTGTCGCATTCCGACGGCAGGTCCGAGACCGAAGATGGGAGCGGTAACCCTGGGCCAGCAGGGCTACTGGTGCCGCAAGGAGGACTGAAGCCGCGCACAGTGGCTCTTTACCAGAACCTGCGATTTTGCCCGTGCCGGCTTCCCACAGCAAGCGGTACTTCCACCAGGAAGGATTGGTCCTGGACCTAGGAGAGAGGAGGAGGGGGACGGCGGAGTGGGTGAGGCTGTGTCGCAGGAAAGGTTTGGGCACCGGGCCAGGCTGTCCACGATGTCCTGGTACACTGCTCTTAGTAAGGGACAGGGTGGTACAGGGCGCTCCACCTACCTGGCGTGGAGGCAGCCACTGGGGCGTCCTACTATAACTACGTCCGCTGCGCACAAGGTTGTGGATAATCGTGCGGGCCATGACGTAGGACACCAGAGTGGGTCCTGTGGCCTTAGTTGGTCGAACTGGCAGGTGGGATCTGCGCAGGGGTGGACCAGCTCTGGGGCCTAAGTGCCTACGGCCTGTGTCAAAGTACTGTAATGGCAGGAGGCATTGTGGCCTGCTCCAGGTACCCGATCAGCTGCCGAGGGTGTTCTATGGGGGTGGTTCACCAGTAGATGCTGGTAGAAGAAGACGGGGTGAACGGCGAGACCAACTTGAACTTACTTGTCCGGGGCCGCCAAGGCCTTGGGTTTGGTGGGCCTAGGCGCCGCCGAGTGGCCCTCGTCAGAAGCCACTCCACGGGGATTGGTCTTCCTTCGCTGGGGATCTCTCCTTGAGATACTGCTTGGTAGGTAACATTGCTACACAGTGCTGGCCAGCATTTTCATCAAACAGTGCTTCATTTCCGTGACTGTTAGTCAGCAGACACTGTTCCTCATGGGGTCAATGATATCACATATCGTAGGCCCAGGATTTTCCACATCTCTCCACATCATTTGGGGGGCTTGTCCTTATACGGGGAAGCAATGGAATAATAAACATTGTAGCACATCATTTGTTGTAAACCAAAACATCACTTGATTTCGGACATTTTGTATTGTATAACAACTTGTTTTTCAGTGTTCAGCCAAATAAAACACATTTTAATAAAAACTACATAAGCATGAACATTCCACAAAACGATCCTTAAAATGGTCAATGAGGCCATCCTTTGTTTTCACGAAATTGTCATGAGAGCCCATCCTTGAACGGAATTGTTTTCACTGGAGATCCCCATATTTATTTTCGTGTTGTTTAGGCGAGGAAGAACAATCAATCCAACTAACTAGAAAACTCAGATTTAACACTCTTGACAGTTCAAGGTAAGCAATCAGTTTTCTTTTCAGGTCGTGTACACTTGGAGACCACGTGTGAGACACTGTGGACAAAGATCTGAGACACTCTTTGAAAGTGCAACCCGCACAAATAAATTCAAGCCGAAGAATGTTGGCTTGCGAGAGTACAATGACTCCTTTCAAACTGGCAACAACCCGCACCGAAGGTCCAAGCGAAAAATTTGGCTTGTGAAAGTGTAACAGCTCCTGTGCAACCTGCACTGACACAAACCGCGTGTTCATGTACAACTGTTACCATGCTGAATCATAAACCACTAAAACTACTTTAAACGTTAAATCTAGACCACTTTTCCTCATTAATGGCTTGTATTTCTTGTCAAAACAGGATATCTTATTAGAATAGAAAGAAACCTGATTTATATAAACATTGCTACACTAATTGGGCTGCTTATTACTTACTTTCAACTTAAACAACCTTACAAATGGAACACTGCTTCGTTCAGAAAGAGGCCAAAGGACACGCACTTCATCAGAGTAATTACCACATACATGAAGGTAGCTCGAAGGAGCCTTTGATTAAGTTCACTGTTGCTGTTGTTGATCTTTTTCTGTTGACACACCACGAGGTCTTGTTTTCATGCAGAGCGCGAGATCTTTCATAACGCCAATCAACCAAAAAAATCACGATCTTGATATAGGTTTTAATTTATGTAAATAAAACGTGTGTTAATTCTTTTATTAAGTAAATAAACTCGCCTGTCCATTCTTTCTTAAGGTACAATCTTTAATAACTGTTACATGTACTTATGCAATACTAATCTGAGTCTCTTTCAAAAATCTACCGTAGGAAAAGTCCACCAGGTTGCTACTCGGTTTGTTGAAAAAGGCGATAACACTTCTTCCTTCTTCTTCCTTCTTCTTGTCACGCTTCTAAAAAGCGGGAGCGGTGCCCTCACGATTAATGCGCACACGCTTGTTTACCATTCCGGGGGGCCTGACCCCTGCATTAAACCACTGTTGAACTAGTTCGATTTGAATGTAAGTCCATGTACCTTGACGCATGGAGATTTTCCATTGTCAGTCCTGGTAAAAGAATTCTTAGGACCCAGAGCCACGACATCCGACGCAATTGCCGGTGAAACCGGGTGTAAGCTGGCCGAGGAAGATCACCGATTGGTAAGTCGGAAAAAAACCACTTGGCGCTGAGATGTCTGAAAAATGGAATGCGGTATCAAAAATATATGACAAGCTCGCCCAACACAACATGAATTGTAAAAGATGCAATCGCGGCCCAGCTAAGTGGTAAACGGCGCGTGAACCCTAGTTCCTTTAGTGTTGGGACATTTGAAGAGCTTTTTAACGACCTTCACCTTCGACTATGCCTGTTTTCGGCATTGATGAGGACGCAGTTCGAAATCTGAATATTCCGGGATTTGTTGATAAAACGATGAAGGGGGAAACAGCGTCGTGAAATATCCTGGTGGTCTTTCGCTGGGCCCAGCCCGTTGAGCCCATACCCCACAGCAGCGAAGTAGTTGTAGTTTGGCACCCCATTCTTCTGCCTGCCGGAATCGAACTTCATGTTGTCAGGATCCAAACTAATGCCTTCCACTTCCTTGAATTTAGCGCAAAAAGGCTGGCCTTATCGGCATCCAACTTACAATGAGCGGATAACCGGAAGTTCAGCTTTTAATTTGTAAAATTTACTCACAAATTCGCTAAAACGCCCTGCTCTTTTCTTCTTGCTTCCTTTCATCCGGCTTGTAATCCCAGGACACAGGAACTCTTTAAAAACTTGTACCTGAGTTTCCAAATGCTTTGTAGATTTCTGGTGCCAGCCAAGTTCCAATCTAAACATCTTTCTCTTTCATTGTTGTTTACATTCATCTCTCTCTGTCTTGTTTATGGCGCGGTTCGACCAGAGTGGAAACACCAAATTTGGTTGACTAATAAAACGCGGGGATGACCGACAGGGTACTCGCAATTCTGATTAACCCAGGGATAAAGAGAAGTGACGTCTAGTCCACTAACCACGTGGGTCTTGTTGGGAACTTCGTAATGACCAGGAAAATAAATGGAACTAGCACTGGTTCTACCACCGAATAACGCGTCTTGCGGATTATGGGACGACCATCTGGAACATACTCGTAGATTTCTTTCAACATGTTACTGGTCTCTACTTCTTGTTTCAATTTATTCCATTCGCACTCCCAAACCACTCAAACGTTAAAACCTTTATTCCTCAAATAGGTGACAGTATTAACGAAGTTGGTGTTGAGATCTCAAAAACATGTATTGTTTAGGGGAGAGCGAGTATAAGGTCTGGTACACTCGCTGCAGCCGTGATAGAAACAGCCTGCGAATTCAAATACGGTGTTTGACGGAGCGTGAAATCCGTCGACTTTGTAAAACGAATTTCCTAGGGCAATTCTCTTCTCTCCATACACCGTTCAAAGAATATACCTGATTTTGTATTCATACAGGGTGATGAGATTGTGTCTTGACTTCTACTGCAAGAATCCTCATGTTCTCAACCCTCTTCTACAGTTTTTAATCCACTTCAGCAATAAGACAATAAGGTAGGGACATAAGTACTATTCAAATGTATAGGATAACTTCAATTCTAACCTGCTGAAATCAATTGTAGCTAAATGGTACTGATACTATTTCTCAGCAAAATATATCAAGTAAACTATACATAATTTATATCCTTTTGCAGACTTTATAAGAACAAAGCCAAGGACTATGCTGGGTGGAAAGATGAAGTCCTGAAATGGTACCCTGATGCAGTTCAAGAAATTGGCTTAAAACGTGGAGATTTTATGGGTGGCTTTACAATTGATGAGATCTAGCTGGTGAAATTAAAACCTGGAGATTTTATTGGTGGCTTCACAGTTGATGAGATGTAGCTGGCCAATTACTTTTACATCCAATTGTCACATGCAACAGTTTTTTTGGTCTTTTTTTAAGTCGCGAGAGTAATTCCAGGAGATGTCTGCTACTGGAAATGATGCTGTTGAATTTGTTGGCAATGAAGGTGATAACAAAGAAGTTATGATCTCAAGAACAGAGCCTCAATCAGCTGAAACTCATGCAAGTGCAGGGACAAGTGAGTCTTCTCCAATTAAAAGTGAGGAACCTGTGACAAACAAGACTTTGGACGCTAAAAGTTGGGGGTCCTGTGACAAACAAGGTTTTGGGAGAGATCGATCAATTATGAAAACAAGGTAATTTCCCAATTTTAGGAAACTACACGCCAATAGTTAAATTATCCTTACACATGGAGCGATCCTATGTAACAAGGCTGAGGTGTTCAGCCTGTCGATCACAAATCCCAACGGACAACCAATGATCTCATTTGATTGGTGTAATCACTCAGGTCCAATTTTAGCAGGTTGCCACAAAAATCTGGAGAGTGATGCAATGGCTTCAGAACTAAATGAATAGTAACTTCAGGGGAAGAGTTAACAAAGCAAATGGACTTTGCTAGTTTCAAGTTCATAGTTTTGTTCCTCCATTTGTGAAAGCTTATCCCGTGAACTCGAGCTGTTCACTCAAAGGCATAACATGCCATGTCTTGTTTTTTTTTCCCAGTGTCTGCTCCTTCAAGGATTAACGCAATTATGAAATAAGTGTGGAAACTAAAACTTGTTATTGTCTTCTTATTGTCTTCTTTCCCCTTTTGTCTTACTTAACAGAAGTGGCAAACTGCAATGCCTGACCATTGACAGAAAACAATCACATGGCAGCAATTCAAAGAGGCATGCAAGTGGGACCAGCAAAGCTTTTCTCTACCATTGCATGAAAAACTTACACCATAGCATTTTGATCTCAGTTCTGCTTCAGTGATGAGGAACAAAGTGGGAGAAGATGTATTGGATACCATGTTGTGTTTCTTAATGCCAGTGAACACTTACATTTTTTCTCTTTTATAATAATTATAATGATGATGTTCTTAATGCAGGTGAACACACTTTTTTCATTAACCCTTTCCTGCCCAAGAGTGCCATATGGCACTGCTCTGTACCACCCCTCAAAATCCCAATCGTGCCATATGGCACGCTTTGAGTCACCGTCTTTGAACCAATAATAGAGGAGGTTCTAACTGGTTCTAATGTTCTGTTGTATTTTGACCAATAAGAATAAAGATTACACTAGCATTCAAAGGGACTTTCAGGGGTAGTGTTGATACAAAGTTTTGTCAATATTCAAGTCCGAAGCCCCGCGTGAGTTGTTCGCGCAATGGCGGACCCTTTCGAGACTGATGATGAGGAAGGAGATTTCTTAGGCTTTCCTGAGGAGCGTGAATCTAGCATAAATCATTCTGACAATGAATCGGACATATCAGTCTCAACTGTCAACACCGAAGACCTTTCAGATTTTGACCCAAATGAGTGGGAAACCGACAACGAAGAAGAAGAAGTTGATCAACGGTGGAATTCAAATCGTGATGCTGTGAATGTTGATCCCTTTGTTCAATGTACTGGCCCAGTCACCGATGTTACTGGAATGTCTGCACTTGATTTCTTTAAGCTTTTGTTTAAAGATGAAAATTTCGACCGAATTGCTGTTGAAACCAACTGCTATGCACAGCAGTCGATAGCAGTGAAGACGGATCCACTGTGGTATGAAACAACGGCCAATGAAATCCGCACATTCTTCGCACTGAACATTCTATTTGGAATCAAACAGCTACCAGAAATTCATGCCTACTGGTCAAAAAATCCGTTTCTTGGCGTACCAGAAGTTCAAAAGGTATTTTCAAGGAACAGGTTTATGAAAATTTCTCAGTATCTTCATTTGAACGACAAGAGTAAAGAATTGCCACGTGGGGACGCGAACCATGATAAGTTGTTCAAAGTCCGCCCTCTTCTTGATGCTGTGGTTGTCTCGATAAAGAGCAAGTACTTGCCTTCAAAATGCGTTTCCATCGACGAGGCAATGATCCCCTTTAAAGGAAGACTTGGTATGAAGCAGTATATGCCACAGAAACCTACAAAAAGGGGCATAAAAGTGTGGGAATGTGCAGACTCCGCGAATGGATATGTCGTTGACCTCAGTGTTAACACTGGCAAGAAGCGTGGTATGAATGCCGAGCAAGGGCTAGGATATCGAGTCGTCTACAAGTTAACAAGGCCTTTGGTTGGCAAAAATCACCATGTCGTCATTGACAATTTCTTTTCTTCTATTCCTTTGGCGGAAAATTTGCTTCGAGAGAAAATTTACCTCTGCGGAACTGTTCGCTCGAACCGCCAGGGCATCCCAAGGGAGATCGCGCCAACAACACAACAAGTGAAACGCCTTCGACAAGGAGAAAGTTTATTTCTTCGGAAAGGAAATCTGGTCGTCACTGTGTGGAAGGATAAAAAGCCAGTTTATTTCCTTAGTACACAGTCGAATCCTGTTGGGGACATACAAGTGAACAGGAGGCAGCGTGATGGAAGCATTATTCAAGTGCCATCTGTTCCTGTTGTCAAATCATACAACAACAACATGGGCGGTGTGGACCTCAGTGATCAACTTTGCGGGTACTACATGACGGGAAGAAAGTCTAAAAAATGGTGGCGTTGCCTTCTGTGGTTTCTTGTCGACATCTGTATTGTCAATGCCCATATTTTGGAGAAATTGTCGCCACGCCACAGGAACAGAACTCTGCTTGCTTTTCGTCTTGACTTGATCAAGAATTTGATCGGCGATTTTTCGGCAAGGAAATTGTCTGCTAGTTCAGTACGGATTGAAGGAGGACACTGGCCTATATCATACAGCAAGGGTCGCTGTAAGCGTTGCTTGAAGCAAAGGAAAGTTACTTGGTGCAGGATGGCTTGTGAACTATGTGACAAACGCATTTGTTTGGATTGCTTTCGAAATCATACCGCAGAGGATCTTGTGTAATTCATGGCGCGAAGTTTGAAATTTACATTTCAAATGACTTTCAATTTTTCTTCCTTCGGCAAATGTTTATTCCCTTAGAATGTTAAACATAGCAGTCTATTGTATTTTAGCCTTATTTTTTTATCTCTCAGTGGCTACATGAACATTAATTGCAGAGAAAAGTGATGCCCAGCTAATGCAATGTTCAAAACAAAGACAACATGGAGACATTTTGTTATGAAATTTTTATTTTGCTATGTTTTGCAGTTACATAGTTCAGCAGCATGTACCTGAAAAGGAAAGATTTTTACACTATCAGAAAGCGTATTATCTCTAGAGCAGTGTTTGTCTCTAATGTTTTCTCTCTAAATCTTAGTTAGAGAGATATTAAATAAAAAGTGGAATGATGTTACTAAAGACCCGTTTTACTACTGTTGAGTTCAGTTTGCCTTGGGCAGGAGGGGGGGTCCCCAGCATCTGTCTCCCTTGGGCAGGAAAGG
>JAHPZR010016848.1:52500-71672 GCA_019787425.1 Platygyra sinensis | reverse complement strand
CATCATTTTGTTAACATAGGGGGAGGCTATTTTGCGATCCTGCGAGGCTCTTTGTAAGTCCCGAAAGATTCCCGCCAAAAAATCCAGAAATGGGCATGATGCCCCAATATGGTATTTATTACATGCGGGGTCGACCACCTGAGGAAAACGGAATCCGATGAAACCGGGCTATAAAGCAAGAGTAATCGGACTCTTACCAGTTTTTATTCCTTTTCCGAATTCCCTACATTAGTGAGGAGAAGTACGGCAATGATAAACCGGTTTTTCAAAAATGGAACAGTCAGGAAATTTTGGTTGACCGAAGTAACTGGACCAACTCCAGAGGTGATCCCCAATATTCTGGTCGGAAGTAGCCTGCAAACAGGCTCTCCGTATGGGTTATTCTGAGATTTGCTTTCGAACGGCGCGCGGGCGCCCGCTCCCTAGCTTTAGACCGCGCGCCATTCGAAAGCAAATCTCGGAATAACCCATATGGAGAACCTGTTTGCAGGCTAGGTCGGAAGAAACCGACCGAAATTTCAGGAATCTTTCCATTGGCATAATGAAAACATCCGCGGTCATCATGTGTCGATGCACTGTAGCATGACAAGTGAGGCCATGGAGAGTTTCCTCTCGTTTTATTTCTATCAATTAAGCATGCTTTTGAATTACCAGATTTTGGTACTGTAGCTGCAAGCGAGGTAAATGCGGGAAGTGTCGTGACAGCGTGACATTTCATAAGTTGACAGCTTGGATCACGAGATTCGTAAACATTGCAATCGGAGACACTAGTGACAGTGGAATGGTTTCATCGAGAGCACACAGAAAATAGGACGCGTTGTAACACTGGAGAAGAAATTAACAAGATGTTGTCGAGTACAAGTGATTTGTGAGTGTGCTTTTGCTAATCTTCGTGTGTGAGGGGAGTTGTGTTTTTTTTTTTTTTCAGCACAGTTTATTATGGTGACTTTCACCGGGCCGGGCAGACGTGTTTTATCCCCAAACTTTGAATTGCTCGAAATAAGCAGTCGTCCAGTCCTTCGATTTTATAGGGGAACAATTTAAAAACAATAAGAGCCTGGTTTCCCGAGGGACAAAACAACGGACAACTGGGAGTCCTGGGGGACAAAAAAAGTTATTACAAATCATTCGTTGTAGTGCTTGTTTAATGTTCACGATATCATCTTGATAATTACCTCAACTTTGCCTCACTTGAACGCTTTCCTGTTTATATTTTGATGTTAGTCAATTTTACATAATCAACATTTTGATATGAAAATTTGCGAGGGAAACTCAAAATTTCATTCATACTCTATAAACTGACCTTCAAAATCCGTTCGATGAAATTCTATTTGATACAAACAGAAAAACTACTCGCGCGGAATTAAACGCACCAAAATAATCTAAAACTTTTGTTTCTTCAGCCAAGTGAAGCATTTACTCTACGTTAACATTAAATTAAAAACTCGAAAAGAAAAAAACGCAATGGCTTGCAAAATTGGCTCGCGGCTCCGGCTCGCGTGTTCGCAGCTTGCGGCTCTGGCTCGCATGTTCGCACATTAGTTACCCTCCACGGAATAGATAGTGAGTAGCGTAGCCAATCAAAGAACGGCATTCGTCATAGAACGCTTACTCCATATTAACACCCCCGTACAATGTAATATGCTTAAGCATATAAGTCACTGGCCAAACTGTCACCAGAGATTGAGATTTTTCTCAAACTTGGCCTATTGATTGTTTATGTTATAGGAACTTAAATTTGGAAATAAAAATGAGGGGTCCCCATGTTCGTTTAGGAGCAGCAGCACCTTGTTTATACCATATACATCCTTATGGCACCACGATTGCTTGCTAAATTCACGTTTCCGACGATTGTTTTTTGTTTAACACTGAGAATTGGCCCATATTTATTTTACATAGAGAAATTTACTACTCAATTGAAAACAACAGAAAAAATGATAGGTCACCGTAGTCGTTTTCGAGAAAATGACGATTTCCCTCTTTGGCGAGGTCCAGCCGTAAGAAAAAGCCGCCATTTTCTCTCAGTGATGCGCGCGCGCTAATCACGTGTAAAATTATGCGCAGTAGGGATGCGCAATGCAATACTGGGGAATGACCTTAAATAGCTTGCATGTTTGCAAAGTTTTGATATTAAGGTGATTCCTCAGTATTACATTGCGCATCCCTACTGCGCACGATTTTTGCGTCGCTAGCGCGCACAAATAAGTGTGTGGTCATACACAACTTAAGAGATTTCCCTCAAGCTAAGCTCGACAGTGAAATTAATGCTCGTTTTCTCTTAAACAAGCATGATGACCTGTATTTTTAATGCATAATTGTAGTGTACAAATTATCCTATTTAAGTTAGAAAATTAAGAAAAAAGTTGTTTGGAAGGAAAAAAGATAGGTAAAAGAGTGCATAAAACCGATACATGAGAATGCGAACTATGTCCTCGAAAACAACGTTTCGAGAAACATTTTGAGTCAGTTTAGAATTGTGTGATTTTGCTATAAATTATATATTACATTGTTCCATGTGCCCGATACTTTCTACCTATCAAGAGTTTTTTTCCAGTAATGTTTCCAGCTACTGCAAAATGTAGCGGAAGCTGATGAAATAACCCACATGATTAGACATAGATTTGGTAAGATCGCTTTCGGCCCATCATATCTGTTTAGCGAGAATGGTGACCTATCCTTTTTATTGTATTTTTTGATACAGTGCTTGGTAGTGAACATTCCGGAAACGTTTCAAAAAAATTGTTGGACAGCTTTTATTTCTGAGGAATCACCTTAATACTAGATGCCCCGCTCTCAGTTTCTTTTAGCTTAAATCGGAGTTTACTTGGCAGTTGCATGTATCAGCTGATAATCTCAGGATCACTGTGTAATTGTTTTATAATTGTTACATTTTGATATAGGAGGGTTTTGCAGTGCTTCATGGAAGTGAAAAAAATGTTCACAAAAACTTCCAAATAGATCAATCAGGACAAAAATTTTCAAAGGAGGGGGCTGTTACACTGGTTATTCAGCTTATAGCCAACAGGTAATTCACCAATGTTGGTAAGTTAGTACAATAATTTCTTTTGAGATCCTGGGTTTACACTCTCAATCAAAAGTAGCCTGCACAGCTTGTTGCAGAGTTCCCATATATTAATACAGAGGTGCGTGTCTTATACGTGCAAAACATGAAATGAAATGGATGCACAGTTGTTTGGAAAAGTGCGTTCTTGGGACACTGGAAAAAAGTTCCAAAACTTTTAATAAGCATAGGCAATGTGTCATTACATGTAATTATTTTGTAGTGTGAATTTACAGGTGTCTCTCTTTGTGTTCCCAGTTCATCTCCGGCTCAGAGATATATTTGTGATTTAACCAAAAAATTCTATACTGTAACATAGCTTTTCAAATCGAGATCCACGGAGTAACTGTATTTTATTGGCTGCTGTTAGCTGTTGCCTCATTGTCCATAAACCAACCATCACCAACACTATCTGAATCTCTGTAGAGCCATGTCTTCAGAAAGAATTTTGCTAGTGGTAGCTTAGACCTTTCCAAAGTGAGAGGGGAAATTGAGCAACTGAAGAAAGACGGCTGTTTCTACAGGCTAACTTTCACGTATGTTGTTGTGGATTTTCTTTTCCACGTCCAGCATACCTGTAGAATTGATAAGAATTAACTATTGACTAATTCTATCTTCTTCTTTAATACAGCATGGATGCAGCTGGAGCTGCTGCAGCTGCAGCCTCCTCTTCTGTGCCGCCTGGAGCGTATTACTCAGGAGGGCCGACAGGACCCATGTCAACTCCCACCCCGCCACCAGTACCCGATTGAAAACAATCAAACTTGTACTCTTTGTTTTTGCACCCAGGAGAGACATGGATAATACACCAGACTGACAGTAACAGCGGAATCCAAGGCAACCTGCTGCTACCTGTGAATAGCCTGCTTGTAGACATCTACTGTTTTCTTTGTTGAATACTTCTTTGCGTGAAGGGAGGTAGACGTCTGCAGGCAGGCTACCTGTGCGTTGCTTTTGGAAAAAACCTGCATTGGCTACAAGTAGCTACCATTTAGAACTTATCATTTTGCACTTGTTTTGTAACAGTGTTTTTCCCCAAACAAGAAGGGCAATAGTTATTTCTCCAAGGGTATTATGTCCGCAAATTCAGCAGTACCAAATGGTTTGGTTGTTATTGCGGTCACTATTCGTTACACTGCATGAGGAAACCAGCCTGGTGACAGTTCACCTGCATGTAACAGTATGAAGAACACTTTTCAGTGTTCATGCGGTTAAACACAGAGGCTAAACATGGAAGCCATGTGTTACGGTGGCTTCATAAACTGTTAGTGTATTGACCTATAGATCAAAAACTCCGAGTTTGAGCCCTGACCGGGTTCATTATGGTGTCCTCTTAGACAAGTCACTGAATTTTAGCTCACTGTGCCTCTCACCACCCAGGTGTCTAAACATGAGTTATGATATCCTAGCTTTACAGGGTTATGTTTAATGAACAACTGCAACCAATTGCTGATTGGTTCATGCTGTTCCAGTGTAGATGGAAAACTTTAGTAGAAATTATTAATAATAGAATTAAATATCGGTTATTGAACAAGTGAGAGGTCAAGATGGCTGGATATTGGCCAAGGTATGGACCGAGACGGAGTTGAGGTCCATAAACTCGCAAAAAATAACGAGGCCAATATGCAGCCATCTTGACCGGAAAAGCTTGGTCAATAAATGATTTGACACGGCGGGTAGTCCCGCTTGGGTAGCCAATAACAGCGCGTGATTTGGTTCATCCTGTCCGCTCAGGAGCTAGCCATATAATAATTATAAATAACAATAACATCTATTATATTTTATGTCACAGAAAGCTACCAGAAATTTAATTGTTATATAAGAAGCTAAAACATTTTGAGAACTTAATATGGCATTTTTCCATCAAGCTAAGGGCGAGTAATCTGACAGAAACCCCTAACTTGATAATATTGCCTTGTGTTGATCCACCCTTGAGTTCTTAGAAATGAATTAGATTGGAGAATCAAGCTAAGAATTTTGTGGCCAAACGAAAGAAACTTAAGTTGAGCCAGGACGAGTGTCGTTGTAATAGCCCATTTCACGGTTAATTTTTCTCATTTGCATTACAATGTAATCCAACGTGGATGTGAGGCAATTTCGGGCTAAAACTGCGAAATAGCCCGAAATTGCCTCACATACATGCTAAAATTTATTGTAATGCAAATGAGAAAAGCTAACCGTGAAAAGGGCTATTCCTGCTCTAATTAGATTCTATCTTAATTGATAGTATGGATAGTTAAGTTTACTGTAGATTCTTGTTTTTTTTTTTTACATTTTCTTAGTTTATATACAACTTTAGATACATGTACATTTTTGTAACGGGTCCTTTTTTAGGCTCATTAATGTCACGTATTTAAATAAGGTTTTTCAGTTTTTTCTTCAGTTCAGAGAATGTAATTGGCAGTCAGCCTGCCTTTGAACGGGTTATGCTAGTAGCCACTCGGTTGGTTGTCTCAGTGTTTGCTGATAGACAGCGATCGTGTGCGCAGCTCTATAAACTGCCAATTATGTTTAATTTTATGTACAAAAAAAAGTTAGGTTTTGTGCTGTGATTTTTTTATAGTTATCAAATAAAGAAGTCTAAGCCGTGTATTACACTGACAACGAGGGAAATATAGAAAACACAAGCCGCAGACGGGTGTTTTACATTTATCAAGTGTTCTCGGATCTCCGGAGGTAACATAGAGGTAATGCAAGAAACCTGAATAAATCGATGACACTTGACTTGTGGCAATGCGTTATATACTGGTCAGAAGATTGAAGAAAGTTTACCAAGAACCAAAAGTGTAATAGTTATGGAAGGAGAAGAGGATTTAGTGAGTGTTTTTCCCATCCAAAACTTGGAAATGAGTGCGTTGTTTTCCACTGAAACCTCAACTGGAAAATGATTAAGGGTGATTCCATGACAGCTTGAGTCTTTCAAAAGTAAGAAGGATGTTTAAGGGGAATTTTAATGAAGGGGAAGGAGAAAATTTAGTGATTGGACTCGAGAGAGCCGTGGTTTTGAAACAGTCTTGAGCGCTAGTGGCTAGGACTTTTGGATCCTTGCAAATTTTACTGTGTTGGCCAATCACACAACACAGGCAATACAGTGAACCAGAAAATGTAGGTAGCTGACGCGAGGAACGGAAGAACGTGTTACGATTGGGTTAACTTCTGATTAGATGGAAAAGCTAATTGTTTGCGTTCAAGGGCAAAACCAATTACGACACTCACATGACAACCGCTCTATTTAATACAGAGTAAAATGTTTCTGATATTGTGTGATTGGAAAATACGCCACTCCCGGATGTAATTTCGTATGAATTTTATGAGAGGTTCTTTCCTAACGAAACGCTCTTACCCATATAATAGAAAAAGGCAAAAACTTCATGTGCATGATGTTTCTTTATTTTACTGTTTAGAAGAAAAGTATCGATCTTCCATGAAACCAAAAATTTATTTCTAGGAGCCCAAAAGTACAGTTGAACCTCCTGTGGCCAACCCTTATTAATCGGCAGCCCCGAAATTATTGGCCATGGCCAAACCCGTTAAGCGGTGACCCAGATTTAATACAAGTAGCTTAGCTTTGTTTCGGGAAGGCGATGGTTGACAATGATGATCATGATAACGATGATGATGATGACGACGACGACGACGATGATGATGATGATGATGATGATGATGATGATGATGAAGATGATGATGATGATCGTGATGACCATGATGATAACAATTGCAGGCGCCAGAATTTGGTTTTTTTTCGTGTTTTTAGCTTGGTGTTTCAGTTGGTGTTAGTTTCGTGTAATTGGTTTCCTTTGTTTTGTGGTAAGCTCGGTTCGCGCGTGATATATTTTAGTAGCGTTTTGTGGGAGCTGTGATCGCTTGGATTTCTTACAGTTTTTTGGTTTTTGGTTCGTCTTGGTCGGGCATATTTGTCTTGTAAGTTTCTCAGTCGTTTGTTTTGCTTTGTTGTTTTCTTGCACTCATAATGTTCGGTCGTTGTTAGTTATTTTATCTTCCGTTCCCGTGTTTGTTATTTTGTTGTTTTCACATACAGTGTTTCAATGGTGAACCCAGTTACATGCAAAAGCGTGTGCGACAATAACAATGATAAGATTTATAGAGCGCCATTCTCCAATGGTTCATTAGCACTTTACAATAAATTAAATCTATATAAAAAAATTACCTAGTGTAAAAAATTAAGAAAATGTCAACTAACATATTAAGGTATAATTAAAAACTTCAACTTAAAAATGCTTGTTTAAAAAAGCCACGTTTTCAGTTTATTTTTAAATTGCTCGTGGAAGACGAGTATGATATCATTTGGAAGTACGTTGCACACAGTTGGAGCCGACACCGTACATGAACGAGAGACGACTGATAAAGACATTTCAACACACGTTTATTACTATTACGTCGACGCGATGATTCCCTGTTCAATGTAAAGCAATTTATAGGCTTTATTAGACGTCTTCGAGCATTGTTTGTATTTGAACTGATAAATGGACGTTTCTACTAATTAACCTTGTTAATTCCTGATACAAGCAAAAATAAACGATAAAAACCAACTTTCGGTGCCATCAGGCCATTGTCAAGGAGAAGTAAAAATTACAAAGTTTGCGGCAAGGACAGGTGTAACAAATTAGCATAAAGTGCTTGAAGCTAATTATGTAAATACTTTTGCGCGAATTGAATCGCTTTGCACGTTCGGAGCGTCGCTTATCGTTTTCAAGGTGCGTGATGCGGGTTACGTGGGCTATACGCGTGGGCACTTAAGACCTCGTTTACACGGGTCCGGACAAATCTTTGCACGGACAAAAACTTGCACAGTTCCACCTTGCGTTTACACGAGACCGGCGGAACTGGACGAATTTTTGAACGGCTAAGTGTGCAAGTTTGGGACCTGAAAAAAACAGGTCAACTTTTTGACCGGCACGGTTCCATATTTGCACGGACTCGTGTAAACACCCGAACCGTGCAGCTTTTTGCTCAGATAGTGCGGTTACGGCCTGGAATCAAATGCCACGACTGGTCTAAACTTTGCACGGACTCGTGTAAACACCACTGCAACAGAATTTGCACAGATCCGTGTAAACAGGCGGTCCGGGAACAAAATTAGTCCGTGCAAAAATTTGTCCGGACCCGTGTAAACGGGGCCTTACACACACGTGTGGATGGACATAAACAAAAGGCATCTTCAATATATAAACACTACCACAAACAGCACGGCGAAGTTCCAAAAGACCTACCAAAGCGTTTTAGCATTCTAAAGAAGTGTAGAAATAAGCTCGATTGTTTGGTGACGAAATGCTTTTCACCAGAGACCCAAAACCCACAATTAATTTTCTCTCTCTCTCGTCAGCAAAGCTGAGATGTCAAATAAAAAACACAACAGATTCTACATGAGCCAATCAGGGTTAAAAGAGCCCGGGCAAATTAACGTTTCAAAAATCGGAGAACGTTTTGAAAGAAAGCTAGAGAACCTCAGAAATGATTTTACGCTTTCAAAAATTTGCACTTTTATTTTGAACACGAAATTAATAGATTCTTAAATGACCAATCAGTGTTGGAAGGTTTTGTGAAAACAATGGGGCAAGTCTAGGCGAGTTCAATGTGGCATTGTGAAGAAACCGGTTTTTGGGAATGGTTAGTCTGGGTAAATCAGTTAATGGGGAAAAAACAGCAGTTGTAATATTTCTTTCGACTAGGCGGAATACTAAAAATAATAAAAAAGTAAAAACAATAAAATCAGAAAATGGTATCGAAATCCATCGCTTTCAAAGGCTTAAGGGAAATGTATCCAAAAATAACTTCAAAAGCAGGTTAAACCAGTAATACCGACCATGACTGCCATAAGATCAAAATAGAACATGACATGATGGATAAACCTGTCCAACCGGTTCAGAACCTGTTGCTAAGCCTACGACGTCATCGGTGATAATTTATTGCCCCGCTAATTAATGAGATTCCCCCGCAAAAAAGGGAAACCGTAGTGCGCCCCATACTACTGATATCCGAGAATGTTCCCCAATTTTCAAAACTGCGCGTGTTGCGAAAACGATTTGAAAGATATGAGTAAACATAGGGCACGTTCGATTGGGATATTCCGGATAAAGAATATATTCCGGAATATATTCCGGCTATTCTACTCCTGGGAGCAGAATAGCCGGAATGGAAATTCAGGTATTCCGGAATGAGAATAGCTCCCAAACAAACGCTTACTCACATAATTCCAATTATTTTTATTACGGATTGATCCCAAACGAACGTGCTCATAGTAGCCTCCATTTGGGGCGAAAAGATGCTCTGATATTTGTCCTTGGACATTATCTCTTCCTCGAAGCTCACAGTTTTCCTCGGGCTACGCTCTCGGAAAACTGTTCGCTTCTCGGAACAGATAATGTCTGCAGACAAATATCCGAGCTTAGTATATACTAAAACAGTGGATAGCGTCGAAGCAGCGCTCTGATTGGCTAGTCAAACTCCGAATATCCTTTGCTATTTACCTCCGAGCAAATCGGAAAAAATGGCGTCCCGGTTTGCATCAGTGACAAGTGAAGAAATCATCCATTGTCTTGTATTATCTCACTGTTTTAGTGAGATAATAAACGCCACGAAAAATTAATTTGGATGATAATGCCCGCGGACAAATATCCTAGCATATTTTATGCGCCAAATGGATGCTATTGTTTATTTATCAAAAACTGGATCATTGGATAATGCAATTCGAGAGTTTTCATTGGCTTAGCCATCATGGTATATGAGCCATTATACCATGATCTACAAAAATGGCGAGCGTATGCGTGATGTTTTGGGCCTTTTTGTTTTTATTGTAGTCTAGTTTTCTATATTTTGGGGGCGTTTTTAATAAAACAATTATTCCACTCGCGCTTGTTGGATATGAGATGATTATAGCCAGTCTAGCCAACTCAGCACTACGCGCCTCGTTTACGTTGGCTATCTATCATCTCATATCCAACGCGCGCTCACGGAATAATTGTTAAATATTTTCGCGTCAAATGAAGGCTATTGATTTGCTAGTAATGCCTGCATTAACAATCTAGGGAGTGTGCTAAGTTAAGGTAATTCTCCTGAAATAAAACTGACAATAGATTTTCGTTCAAAATTTGTCCACTGACTATTTATTATATGAGAAATTCAATTTTGAAATAAATAAATTTGTGCAGAATATTTCGACGAATATCTCAGGTTTAGGAAAACGCACAGACTTAAAACTTGGACAAGGTTCATCTTTACCAGCCTCCTATAGCATCCCAATTTCCTGACTTCATCCACTTAATGGTTTTCGATTTATTTTTATATTGCGTGACAGTGCAAGCCAAGAATATACATGTGCTTTCGATCTCCTTCACGCCCAATCTTGTGACTATCAGCTAGTGGAATTTTGCGACTTTTGGAACGTTCTTTGCCATGTCCGACAACTTTTCGCGCAGTTCTCGGAATGTAAATTTCAATTTATTCGTTTGAAGTAAAGCTATAATTTCGTGAATAAGAGGAATGAATATGTTCATTCAGAAATCGACGAACACTAATTTAAAAACAGCGATTTTCCGTTTTTAGGCCATGACAAAATAAAAGAACCACAATCGAAGCTACAACAGGTTCACGATCCATGGCGCAGTCACGAGAAGTTAATTAAACTCACGCGAAGAAACTCATGTCTGTCATTAACTCGACATTTGAGTAGCACTCTTGTGACAAGGAACCATCTGGAAAATGTAAAAGTCAGCTAATGCGTTTTACCGTGGTGAACTTTGTTTACCTTTTTTATACCATAGTTAAGGGTTTTTACCTTAGGGTAAACGGCTAAGTGTGAAGTAACCTGGAAGGTTACTACGTGACAATAGGTAACTTATGTAATCAAAAATTATCACGTTTCTAACGAAAAAAAAGCAGTTTTTCCTGTCAGTCTGCATTTTGAACCTAGTCTGCATTTTGTACTCGTTCTGCAGTCTGCATCTTGTATCTTTAGTCTGAATTTTGTACTCGGTCTGCAGTCTGCATTTTGTAATGACCATATGACCCGGCCGTATGACCGGTTTTTATTACGAGGTTGCCCGTGAAAGCAAATTTATCGTGAATGAACCAAACTCCACCGCTAAATCTTCGATTAAAAGCGGACATTAAAAGCACAATCCCCACTCAAAATCTTCCCTTTTATAAAAAGATGAAATTAAAGGCAGTCCGCTGATCCTTCAAATTGTAAAGGAACGCCGCAAAGGACATGTTTCACCTACCACAACAACTTACGCAAACGTGAAAACAGCAGATTGTTATCGTTTCTCTCTGAAATTAAACTAGTGAGACAATCTCAGATAGTGCAGAGTGTTATGCTAGACTGTAAGTACATTTTGAGCCATCAGCTGCCTGTGTGTAACTTGTTAGTTCAAGGCCCAAAAATAACTTACAATTACTGTTTGTCAAGAAGGTTTTAAATTTTACTGTGGTGTTTTACGTTGAATTTCGTTTATTTTTAATTCATTGATACGTTGAACTAGCAGACGCGATAATTTTATTTTTTCAACGCCAACATTTGTAACTTGATACTTTTGTTTTCCTCGCAAAGTTTGTAACATGATACCCTTGTTTTCTCAAAAACATATAAAGGAAAATATGCTGGCTTTTTTTCCTGCTGGAGAAAAATGAACTAATGTTATTAACTTATGAAAAAAATGGAAGAGGAATGATTTTGTTTCATTCAAGAGGCAAATTTTCATATCATCCATAAACAGTTACTAATTTAATTATCAAATAGTCGCGTCGTGTCTCGGAATAGCACGTTTGTCACGACATTACTACCGTGTACTTTTTAATGTCGCTACATTTGTAACTCGGAAATGTTTAGGGTGAATACATTTGTGAACTTCTTGTTCTCTTTCATGGGGGGAGAAAATAAACAGACGGCTGAGGAGATCCATAAATTCCCTCTTTAAAGCTTAGCAAACACGAAATAGTTTGAAAATAGCACACAACATTTTTTAACCGAGCTAGGGATGATTCCAAACGATACGCTGTCACAAAAGCCTTCTTTGCACTTAAAAGGAAAACTGACATTACCTGAAATATAACTGCTATCGCCCGTTAAGAGGAGTGTGGTATCGCACGCATGAATGCTGAACTCGAGAACGGATTGTATCATCCTGACAGTGCTAGAGCGCATGCGTCTTACATGTTGTGTTCTACCACAAGGAAAAGCACTTAACGTTCAAGTGTAATTGTGTATGAAACGTATCGTTTACCTAACATATAATTAACACTCATGCTAATCAATCTGCGCATGCGCTTCAGGCAAATTGTTTTTGTTCTTAAGAGCGGAATTGTACCACAAGGATAGCAAGAGAATATTGGAGTCATATATAGCTGATGTTATAACCGAAGTAATGTAAGTATGGTACGTTTTACGTAGCAATCAAAGGTACCTACCCCAACCGCTCAAAACAAGGCTAATTAATTAATTGAAATTAATTAATTAAACAAACATTAAAGTTTACACCTTATTGCCATAGTGCCTTATTGCCATATTGCGTTAGCGGCGTCAACCCCCAAACCATCCCAATAGTGCACTCTGCACTAAAAAGACCTTCTGCAACGCTAATTACCTCACCGGAAATTAATTTGTTGTTTTAACCTTCCAGTATACCTGTTATCAATAACATTTTGTATTGTTGCTTATACTACTGACAAAACCATTATCGATTAATTAATCACAAACAGTCTTTCTTTGACAGAAAATAGAAAACAGCTCATTGTGAAAAGTTCGTATAAAACTATAAACTGCAAATGAATTGTACGCTGACTTTATTGTCACTCACTACACGTAAATCTTATGTTTCAGTGCACAGACAACGCTCATGCAGTGCTCTGATAATGCTCATTTAATTCACTTCACGGCTGGCAAAAGTCCAGCCTTAGTATAACTGCGCTAACGAATAAGTAAATTAGACCTTTGTTCCACCGTGTGTGCGACTTGTTTGTCGATCTAAACGTTTATGTATGTATGGACCTTAAATTCGAGGTTAAATAAAGTCATGTTATGTTATGTTATGTTATGGACGATATGTTGTTATTATGAGTTTGCCCGTGAGCGCAAATTTCTGCGATACAGTAAAAACCCACATACAAGAACATGTGTTGTGGGGGTTCAGGCTGATGTTGTTCTCATATATGGCCAGCGGTAACACCCCAATTATAGATATCGTTTCTTAACGCCTCTCAACGCAGGAATGTTGCGATGGCCAAGTGGATAGCAAGTTTGCCTTGAAATCCAGCCACCGAAGTAAGGCCGAGGTTCGAACCCCCGGCGCGCATTGCCTTGTTTCCTCCTCACCTTTACTTCCGGTTAACTTCTGCATAAATTAATAAACATTTAAGGTGGCTCAATAGGGTTATGCAAGATTACGAAGCGCGCGCCAGTGGCCTCAATCTAAAGTTAATATTCTCGTTCTTTTTGCTATTTTCCTTATCAAAGCTACTGAAACATAACAAACAAGGGCCAAAATTTGCTGTTCAACAGTCACCTCTGATATCAAGGCTTTAGTCTCAAATTAAAACTACTCAAACATCGCCATTTTTTGACGTCTGTTCGGCTTTGATTTCAATTTTCTTCAGTTTCCTTCGGTAAAATTTTCTGATATGCTCAAACCGGGTAGAGTCTGGCAAGAAGAAACTTTTAAAATCGAAAAAAGTAGGGGTTGTCAAGGTAGTTTTTTCGTTCTTAGCATTTTTGTGTTTTTTTGGCTGAGCGAAAACCTTGTCTTACAAATTTTTCTGATAAATTGAAAGCAAGGAAAGCTAATAAGGAATAACTTCTCTGCCAAATCTTAAGGAATTTCACCGAAGGAAATTCGAGAAATCTGATAAGGATTTTTCTATTTTTCACCTCAATGGCAATTACGCAATCAGAATAGGAACTCGCTTAGATCGCTATGTGAGCATGCGCGAATTTTCGAACCACGCGGTTTTGTCGATGAGCGACTCGACAATGGCGGTCTCATCAAAATACACACAAGACCTTTCCGTCCAAATCATTTTCTTTGCGTTTTCTTTTAAATGGTTTCTCTGTTTCTACTTCTGGGCTGTAATTTGAGCTATATTGTTGACTTGTTCGCTGCTTTGCATGAGCTTGCGTCAGCCTTCGCGCGCACATTACTAAAGCTCGCATCATCGGAGCGCGCGCTCTTAAAACCCTATTGAGCCACCTTAATTTCCGTCCACGCCGATTAAAAAGTCCACGCAAATTCCCGGATGAAGCCCCAACATCGCTATAACTCATTCTTGCGCATGCGCGCACGAATGAGTTAAAAACGGGGGTGCCCAAGCTCATTAAGGAGCACTGAGACATTGAAAATGTCCCATTTTGGCATTATTTAATGCTTATTAGAAGAACGCATTCCCAGTAATAATTGTTAAATCTTTGTGACCGAGACTCTTGGGGACACGCATTAAACTACAGTCAATACATTGTGTCGGACAAAAAATAAACATTTTAAGTTTGATTTCGACAGAAATTTAAAAATTTAAATTTAAATTAAAATTTGAACCAAATTTCTTGACATGGTTACCAAACGGCAAACTAGAAAAGACCACAATGTATCTGCTGTTTTCTTTTTTTTTTCAATTTTCAGCAATAGAAATCAGTTAAGTCTTTTCTCACGCAAAGCTTGTGATAAGTTCATTACAATGACTGAAAAAAATGTGGAGTGCCTATGCTCGTTGGTGAGCTATAGCCATTTGTCAACTGACAGAGCTCAATATCAAGGCAAATCCGCCATGTTTTTAATATGCGCGTGCACGAGGCTGCGCTAAATGACTCCATCAATTATGCGCAGAAAGGATGCGCAATGCAAATGCGAGGAATCAACAAAGCTTAGATAAACTCTATAGTTGACTGTGTGGTGAGGGTTGTTTGAAGTCAGTAGTATGTTATAAGCAAACCAGTTATTTCTTCAGTTCGCGTAATAAAGTTTCATTTCAGCTACACGTCTTTCTTGGACAAATCTGCTTAAATTTGTATTTGAATAGAAGAAGATTCGCTTTTTAAACGAGTCTTACAGTGTTTAACAGCAAATAACAGTACAATACATCTGTACAGTTCATCATTGTACAGTTACTACGTAATTTAGGTGTCCCCAATTAGCGCACGTTGTACGCTAGAGATTTTGACACGCTAATAAAGTTCTTATCTTTATCTTATCTTATCTTTAATGCAAGCATTTTCTATACACATCACCCTAAGCAAGACAATCTGGAAACAAGCAAGAACAATGCTTTAATTTCATTTCTTCACATTAATGTTACCACCGTTGGTAAATGTTGTTCAAGTTTATTTACAACAGTCTAAGAGAATACTATGCTAATTGACGAATCAAGTGCAAATCAGAGAATTTCGAATTCAAAACGATTGTTTTTTGATCTGGGATGAAGATATAGCTCACATGTAAGCTAACATGGGTTTAATCTCAAAGAAATCTCACAGTGTGGTTGTTCGCTTAAAATTTGTCCTTCACGGAATCGCCAGTGTCAGTCAAATCATCATATTGTGGGGCTTATCCCATGTGAATAATACCCTGCATTTTGTGTAAAAAAACGTTTTCAACTTAATTCTTTCTTTTTTTCTTTTTGCGTTACTGATCGGTCCACTCTTCCTATAACAAACCTTAAGATTGACTATAAAGCTGTGATTATCATAGCCTTCTCCGTTAAAATCAATTTTACTTTGTCATTCAACATTTCTATTTTCCGCATTTTCAGAAGTTAAGGGCAGTTCTTTCCATCCTTCCAAATTTAAAACTCCTTTTCAATATTCACTGGCGATTCCGCTCGTCTCAATAAAGGTGGTATTTAACACTTCTCATAAGTCACTGGTGTGCTTAAAGGAATCAGTTTTGTTATATACAGCATTTTTGAAAGATACAATAAATGACAATAAAAACCACATGATATTCTACCTCCAAAAGAAAAGAGAAAAAATTTTAGCCTCCACTAAAACTCAGTTGACAAAACTCTGGGTAAATGGTAGTGTGGAGGGCTACAGTCAGTGCACAAACACAGAAAATGAGAAAGAAAGGCAATGAAACATTGGCCTAATTGAACGTGCAATAAATTTAACAAGCTTTCTTTCGATTCTTTTCACACTTCTGACGTTCCGCTGACGTCCAGTTGTAATTCTTTTCTTCCCCGTGCTGAGGCCCTTTCTGTTCCATCAGTCTCCTCGGCTGGCCTTACGATTTTCAATGTGTACTGCTCAGGACTCGGTCCGCTGTCGCCACTGGCTACACTTAGATTGTCATCCTCCGAGTCGGAGTCGTTTTCTGACGGCTCGTCGTGGTCGTCCGAGGATTTCTCCGATCGGCCATCGTCGACCTGTGAGTCTGCCTCTTCCAGTCTCTTCTCTTCTCGGTAGTAGATGAGCTTTCTTACCAACTCTTGTTCGTTGTGCTTTCCCATAATATCATCAAACAGAGGAATGCTGTCACAAATGTCGTTTTCTGTGAAGTCTTCGTCAGTTTCCAAAACCAACATCATGAGAATTTTCTTTTTCTTAGTGGCGTTCTCAGGTTCAAACCAGTTCGTTTGTCTGATGTCCTCCATACACAAGTTTCTCAGCGCGTACTGAACGTTATCAGATATCTCCTCGATGCTGTCCAAGTTGAGCTCTAACTGGTTCTTAGGCTCCTTGTAAGTGGGCCTTATTGCAGGACCGACCTGTCTGCCGACAGTACGCTTGAAGGTGTGTAACATAAAGTCAAGAATTTCATGGTCATTGGACTGCTTCGATACGTCGTTTGTCACGTCGTTCAGTGCGTCATTTAAGATGCCAATGAAAACGTTCATAAGAACGAACAGCACGGCAATTACGTAGGAGAAGAAGAAAATGGGGCCAACTAGTCCACTAGTACTCCTCAAGGCATGGAAATCAAAATTTCCGAGTGTCATGGACATCATACTGCCTAATGTCGCTGGAAATGACGCATAGTCACTGTTTTCGGTTCCAAACACCACGAAAGCAAACTGACAGTACGCCAGGAACAAGATGAAAAACATCAGCAAGAACGACATTAGAGGCTTGGACGCTACTTTGATCGTGAGCATTAGAAGGGAAACGCGCCGGTTGAATTTCAACAAACGTAAAAACTTTAACACCGAGAAGAACACCGCCATGCCTGTTGTAGCGGACACCCATTCGTCTATGAAGGCCACGTATTGAAAACTTACGTACTTCCCGGGCGACTCATGCATGTTGCTTATACTGTAATTGGTGATGGCCAAGCGAGCAAAGTACAACCCAACCGCTGACAGCGAAAACCCTAGAACTAAAAGTTCCGGATAGTTCCAGGGGTCTTTGAAGAATTCTCTTCGTTCTTTCAGGTATTTCTTCACCTGCTTGTAGAGGAAGTACAGCAGAAACAACATGTAAGTTAGTTCGCATGCCATTACAAACACCATTTCTGGTCCAACATATCGATACAGACGGATTGTTTGTATTTTAGGACTGTGGTAGTATCCTCCTGTTGGAAGAATCTCTGATAGTAGTGTGATGACGCAGAAAAAGTTGGTCTCCGCGTTGTAGATCGTAAATTCAGCGAAGACAGCTCTCGTGTAGCGGTCGATCCACTTCTGGGATTTGAGTTCCTTATATAGCTCTTGAGCTCCTTTTCGGTCGGCTCCAAAATCTGCCACGTAACCTAAACAGAATTTTAATAACAACAATAATATATTCCTCAAATAGGATTATCCTTTAGTATAGGGCTTTGACACGAGTACAATATCCGAGAACTTTGTATCCTCACCCCCCCCCCACCTCCCCTGTTTCTACCAGATCTATAATTCGTGCTTTACGTTTCTCCTCCGATATGAACCATAAAAGGAAACATAAAGTTACCAGTAAGATCATTTCCAATTTTGCTATCTCCATTTACGACTTCTCAACACCGATTGATTTCAATATCCCTAAGTACAGACATTACATGGTGACCGATCTCAGTAAATCTCTGGTGTGTTTTAGGGCTGCAGGAGAAGGAAGAGCGTTCACAAAACAGAATTCTCAATAAGGGGAACTGAAACCAGGTTAGCATTATATTTAGATTTGATAATTAACGACTCACCTCCTCCCCAGTAAGTAGCAAATTTTCCCCAATACGGGGTGCCTTTCAGTTTCCATTGCGTCTGATATGTCCATGGAGTAGGGTCCAGGTCCTCCGTACTTACGTTTGAAGGTACTGGTACCCATTGCCGCTCATAATGTCCTGAGTCCTCGTTGTCCCAGTCATACGGTACGTTACACTCGTCAAACATCCCATTTAAAGCTGAGAGCAGTGTGCATTTATCTGCGATGAACGAAATAAAACAAGCAAAACTTAAGATGTCACGTGGGATATACCAACAAAAATTGATCGATCAGTCACTCGGTCGGTCGGTCGGTCGGTCGTCGTCGTCCGTCAGACAGCCTTAAAATCTTTTCCTCGGTTAGTCGGTCACTCATTCAATGAACAAAGAAATGAGTCAATGAAGAAACGAACTGTTACAAATGAATAAATTTATCAATCGTGCAAACAATGAATAGCTAATCGATCGATCGATCAATCAATCAATCAGTCAACAATGAATAGCTAATCGATCAATCGATCAGTCAGTCAATCGATCAATGAATCACCCCATTCGTTTCTCTCTTTCTCGTAATTCAGTCACCGCTTCTATCTACTAATCAATCCGTTAATGGAGATCTTAATTTCATAACACTGCTGACCAAAAGCGAGCTTCCCTGCCCTTTGTTCAGTTTTTACTAGCGTCTGTCATTATTATGCTGCTTGCAGACAGATAACTCACGTTTTAGAACCCTTAGTTGGCGGAGTCTGGCCGTTCCCACAAGTATTGCTGTGCTGTGATCGGCAACAAACCCGTCTTCGTATTCAAACAAAACCAGAGTGGAGGAGTTACTGTATTGACTGCCAGTTGTTTTCACCTTTGTGATCTTCTTATTCTTTAGTCGTGTTACTTCACGGTTCGTGCTCTCTTCATTCACGATGTCGCTTTCATCAACGTCAACAGGACCATACCAGTAACGCGGCATCAGTGAAGGGATAAAGGTGTCTTGTATCCAATTCCAATA
>JAHPZR010016848.1:5000-47500 GCA_019787425.1 Platygyra sinensis | reverse complement strand
TTTCGATGCTTTAATATCAATTAAGCCAGGCCGGAAAAATCAAAGAGGTGCCCGTGGTTTTGTTGAAGAAGAAATCTCGGCCGCTAAGAGAAGCAACATGGCGAACAGCGAGGCCGGAGCGAGTGAGGAAGACAATCTATCTCAGGCGAGTGGCCAAGTAGAGCAAGAAGAGCTAAGCCTACACGAAATCAAATCAATGCTGGTCGACATACAGATTACTGTGTCATCAATTGCGCTTGAAAACAAACAATTAAAGAAGGAATTAGCAGATTTGAAAATTTAAATCCAAACGAAGGACAAAGAACTTATCGGAACTTAGCGAGCTGAAGATCTCGGTCGACAAAACAGCTGAGTCCAACGATGCTTTGGAAAAGAAATTGCAAGCGATAACTACCTCATTTTGAAGACATCGAGCGTTTAAATGAGGCGCTGGATAATCTAGAACAGTATACAAGCAAAAACAGTCCAGAATTCCACGGAATTTGCTGAAAACTCTTACCAATCAACCGAAGAAGCCGTTACAAAGTAAGGAGCTGCACTCAATGTTCAAGTAGCCCCAAGCGACATCGAAATCTCAAGTAAACTGAAACGCAAAAGGGGTGCCGGCAACGCTATAATTGCAAGATTTTGCAGTCATAAAATTAAAACAAAGCTGTATAAACAACGCACGAAGCTGAAAAATATCAACGCCTCGGACTTGTTTCCTGGATATGCGGCCGCGGTGGCTCATCCTCGGTGTAAAAACTGTAACACTCACCAGTGACATAAAACAAAGAAAACAAAGAAGTCAACATAATAGACCCTAACCCCTAACAATAGTTACAAAACAAAGAAAAACTTCACAGGTTTTTACACCGAGGTAAACCCGCCGCGGCAGCAAGATTCAACGACCGTCTGTTTATCAACGAAAACTTGACATCATATAGAAGAAGGCTGGTGTACTCAGCTAATAGAAAACGAAGAGATGGTAACATTCACAGTATTTGGACAGTGGATGGTAAACCTTTTGTTAAAACTTCACCTGAAGGATATCCTGTCAGGGTCTTCACAGGAAATGACTAAGAATACCTTAAAACTCGCTCAGATTTGTACCGATTGTAGGAAGGGTACGCTACCTCCAACGAAGTTTGGCTTAAGGTAATGTCTCGTTCCCAAAAACCATTTTACAATTTTGTCCTTGTCTTTTCGCTTTTTATATGTATAATTTCTTTTAGTTTGTATTATATTAAGCAATCTACGATTTCTCCAATCTACTACAATTATAAACCACTGGAATCACTAAATTTCTTTTTTCTTACAACAATCAAAGATTTTCCTTCACACTAACCAAGTCAAAAAGATACTATGCTTCTCTTGTTGTCTTCTCTTTTACTCCAAAGTAAATCCGCCGGGATGTTTTTGTTTCTGCCCCAAATTTGCATGAGCAAAACTTTACTTAATTACCTTCTGTCACGTAAGTTAACCGCCTGCGATCAGGCGTCCTTTTTTTTCGCGGCGGGAAGGAACCCGCCGCGAAAAGGAGAGGACGCCTGATCGCAGGTTACACGTAAGTTAAAACTGCTTTCTTTGCAGTTGAACGTGAGAGGTTTGCACAATGTTAACAGAAGAAGAGCAATTTCAGCTTATTTGAAATCGCAAAAAGCTACGATCTTTTGTCTTCAAGAGACATATTCTTCAAGACTCAATAGAGCATACTTTCCTAGATTGCTTCGAGATAAAATCATTCTATTCTGAAGCGTTAGTGTGGTTTAACCGCGTAAACGATACCGAAATTAATCTCTCTAACGAGCAAATTACTTTTACATGATGAAATACCCGACTTTCATCAATTATCCGAATAACCAAGACGCAGACTACACTTAATTGTTATGATTCTTTTGAAACAATATATCTACAGTTTTAAGTGCTGTGAAGAATATATGAAATAATTCATATTGAACTGCGGTTGCAGATGAAAATGAAGAATGATCATCGCAGTTAATTTTCCAGTTTAAGGCGGGGGTACACCCGAATTTCAGTGAAATTTTGGTAAGTTTAAAGAGAGGTTGAAAGGGAAAAAAGGGTTTTGGAACACCACCAGACAGTTGCCCGACCGCACCTGAATGGTACCCCAGGTTGTTGGGCAACTGTTTGGAGTGTATCTACCTATTTTTAACTTCAAACTCTAATTTTAAAACAACACCAAATCTTCCAAATTTCCTATTTCCATAAATTTTACTAATCCTTTAAGAAAAACTATTTATCTCCAAATATACTTAAAAATCACCAAAAAATTTACAAAACGACCCAAAACATAGATATGTGAAATGAGCATAGAGATTCTTGATTGCTTGAAACGTAAACGAGATATTTGCATTAAAAACATAAAACCCAGCCAAAATACGGCTTTCGGGTGTACCCCCGCCTCAAGCAATTAGAAGGAAGAAGGCTGAAAAATCAGGGCTTCAACGGGATTCGAACCCGTGACCTCCGCAATAGCGGTGCGATGCTTCGGGGGGTCAGCGGCAATCCCAGTGCTTAGCTAAGGTTAGCCTACCTGCCTTGTAGACACGTCTATGAAAAAAGGAAAGGTGGCAATGCTAGGGCAGTCCTCTATTCTAGGGTAATTCTAGCACTAAGCGGGTTATACCAAAGGTTATACCATACCTCTTTGCAAACAGGGCCTAAGTCAAATCGCTCACTCAATAGCTTACCTACTTAATATAGAATTCTAAATAACAATAGAAAAGGATCAACTCACTTTGAGAGGCTGTGAAATGAGCACGTCCTGCCAAAATGAAATCATCATGGAAGAGAGCCAGCCTTCAGATTTCTCTTTTCCAAACGTCAGTCCGTAAAACACAGTAAACGTCGCAGATACTGTACAAGCAATAAAAACCAAGCCGTAAGATATGTACACAAAATAGTGAGGTAAAGTCTTTTTCTTCTTCTTTTTCTTGTCCTTCTTTTTGTCTTCGTCTTCTTCGTTATGGGCCTCGGAGTCTTTGCTCTTCTCTTTCGCCTTCTCTCCCGAAACTTCGTACTTCGTACTTTGGCCATGCGGATCCTGGTCTTTGTCCAAGCTTGTCTTGGCTTCGGCAGGCCGCGCTTTCCGGAAAAACGTCACGATCAAGACATTGACCGGGAGTACAACTAAGCTACTCGTGATACCGATGGACAACTGTTTTATGGAGAAGCTAAATGGTCCCACGTGGACGGAAGTCCCGGTGGAAGACTCGTCACCAACTTGATAAAACATGGCGTTGGCAAGCATGGTACAGAGCAGAACTGACAAACAACAAGAGAGGCGTTGCACTCGAGTGAAGTTGCTCTTGGCAGGGCGAGTGATCACAGAGAACCACAGATGTCCATCTGTTAAGTTCTTCCGAGCTTCTGTGGAGAATAGCAAGTTGAAGCTCGTGAGTTCCTCTTTACTAGCTGGGGTCAGAAGTCGCTCTACACATCCGTCGTCTTCCTCCACCGCCATCCACCGATCGCAAATGAACCACGTCTTCACGTCGGTTTGCACGTCATGTACCATGACCCTAAGCAGGTACCAGGCCGGATGATCTCCCGTGTTGTTGTGCCAAATTCGTAGCGTTTTTAACTTTCCCAGTGATCGCGGCACGCTTAATAGGAAGTAATCCACGTTTCCCCGGCAGAACTTTCTCCGACCCGGCACCGTGTCCTTCAAGCGACGAGGAGAGGTTTCATCTAAGCCCCCGGTTAACACCATTCGAACCTCCGAGGATGTTCCCGCCCGGCTGGCAAATCCAGTGTAAACCACCACCTCGTACATATACAGGTCCCGCGGGTCATTATCGGGTAACGGAGCCACACCCACCTATGATGTATAGGAATTTTATTTTTAGCAAGAAGGGACTTGGAACATTTCTATACTCCCCCCTGGATGAAATGCTAGTTCATCGCAAGGTTACCCCCAGCATTAAATTTGCCTGTACCTATTTGTACACTTGGGAGGATGGAGGCACTGTGCGAATAAAGCGTCTTCCCCGGGCAGGACTCGAACATGGTCCGCTCAATCCGTAGTCGAGCGCACTAACCATGAGGCCACCGCGCCTCCACATAATCACACCATTCTAAAAACGCTATGAACTGGAGCTTACCTTTTCCAAGTCTTTCCTGTCAGCTCGACGCGCCCACACTACAAGAAGAAAGTACAGACCAAAAATGCCACACACCACAGAGAAAACCAAAGGATTTTTAAGCAGCTCTTCTAAGGAGACTTTATCCCAGTCGATCTTGTTAGGTGGCACAAAGAAATCACTTGCAAACGACGTTAAATGATTACAGCGACAATGGCGTTTGGTTGGAGTGGTTTTGCGACCAGCCTTGAAGATAACATCAAAAAGACATTATTATGGAAAAGCTATAGAGCCACCGTGACTGCCGTTCGGGAGTATGAAAACATTAAGATAAAAGGGACTTTTCCCTTAAAGTTTAATGCGAATAGAAAATAATTTACATTGATATCAAATCTGATCAGATAAGGAGAAGCTCCTCGGGCCGCTTCTAATTTCTTTTACAGGAAACAGCTTTTATACATGTTTTCATTGACCATGCAAATCTTCCGATAATCTTGTCAAAAAAAATTCCCTGATTTGAAATGCAGAACTTTCCTAAATACATAACTAAATTATTTCGGCCTTAGCGTTTCTCTAGCCACACAGATTACTAGGAGTACATTGTTACTGGTTTCCCCTCCACACAAAGCTTCTTTTGTCGGCGCTGTAGAAAGGGTTCGAGAACTTTGTGCATGTTTTTTCCCTTGCGCTACTATGCACTGTAATATTTGAACAATGGACTCTTTTTTGATTTGCCTTGTTTTCAACAAATGAACTCATAGTAATGATCACAAGAGCCTAGCTAGTCTAAAAGTAACACCTGATTTGTTCCACGGTCGATCAGGTAGCGGATGGGCTCCTGACTGGTCCAGTGTGAACAGTTCGTCTTACTGATACAATAGAACATTCGTGTGTGAACAGCCCGTGTTCTGCGGTCCGGATTGGTTTGAACTATGATATTTTTTAGTTTATCTATTTCCACTTGCGCGGCTTTCAATTACGCTCAGCAACCAAGAATTGAATTTATAACCTTTAAGAAAATTTAAAAAAATCGTTTTGTTTACCTAATGAAATAATTTACTGAATCTGGTCTGAAATCTTTTGTGATAGTAAACCTTTCATCAACATGTGCATGTATGTATGCTCTCCCGCGCTACTCGGGTATGGTGCTCGTGTAACTGATAAAGAAAGAGACTCGTCGTAGCAAAAATATCCTTTACCTTACAACCGTCGTATCTCCATTCCCTTGACTTAGTATGATAGTATTTACAGGTGGCTTCAAATATGGTGATGGCGACATTGTTCTTCTCTGGAGGGATTTCTTCTGCATCACCGTGACTCTCTTGGTCTTGAGTCTTTTGTCGCTTCTCCCGAGCCGTGGTCTCTTGAGTAGACCCATTGTAGTAGAAGCCACAATACCATAATCCGCTGGCCGTCTGGTTCATCATTTCTAACTCGTCGCTGCCTATAAACAACTGATAGCGATCTGAATCAGATAACGCATCATTGCACGACCCGTTACCGGGCTCCACGGGATCTTTCGGTAAAACGTCAGAAAAGTGGAAGTCGGTTTGTGTTGGTTGGGATCCTTTCTTGCAGAGTACCTTTGTCATTGTGTTGTTATGCACGGGAATGGCCCAAACATAAATCGCACTCATGTTGTTAGTCACGTTTAATTTCAGCACTAGCATGTCTCCTTTGGTGATCAGATGATAAGACGACTCTGCCGCTCCGTTCTCCGCAGGGATAAAAATATCCATGTATGTGGTGAGATTGGACACGTTCTTAGGGTTGCCGTTTTCGTCTTTTATCACTAATTGCGATACACCACTGTCTACCTTCCCTGCTCCACTACCATAGGGACTGCTACCAAATGATGACATCTGAGGAGAAACAGGAGTGTCATTCTTCACTTACTACACAAACGTGGACCGTTGAAGAAACTTGTTTAGGACGCTGTACGGGCCTAATAAAACGATGCATACTTGGCAGATTCGACTTTTCACTTTAATTCGGTCGTATTACATAACGAATCTTCAAGCGGCAGAAGCACACACACGCGAAACTCAACAACTCACATCCACACCCACTCGCACTAGATTTAAATGTTTTACAGTCTCTTGGGACGTCTAACTTCCCGCCCGTAACGCGTCAAATATTTGTCGGCTTCTTCATCTTCCCCCACCAATGACGAACAGTCATTAACCTCTGGCAATTGTGAAGGCGTTTCGCCTCTTCGGCATTTCCTGGGTTCTTCCATTTCTTGAACATGAGCAGTGTGCGATGGGGCACATCTTCCGTCGAGAATTTTATCGTTGTACTCTTCTAGTAAGTGTAGTTTCTGCACCGGTCTGTTTATCATTCCTTTCTTGGTTTGGACCCTTACTGTGCGAATTCTTCCATCTTTTCCAGGAAAGGTGTCCACAACTTTCCCAAGTTTCCATTTCCCTCTGGGTATGTTGTCCTCTGATATGAGTACGACATCGCCTTGTTTCAATGGTATCTCTTCCCTGGTCCACTTTTGGCGAACAGTTAAACTTGGCAAATATTCACGTAACCAACGAGACCAAAAATGACTTTGAAGTCGCTGCTGGTACCTAAAGCGCTCCGAGAGAGAAACTTCTGCTTTCCTTGGTGGTGCATCAGGCGGATTTCCCAAATCTCTTCCAACGGCTAACAAGGCTGGGGTAATGATTCGTCCATCTCGTATGTCATCGCCGACATAAGTCAGAGGACGGGAATTGATAATTGCTTCTATGTCTGTCAGGACAGTCATCATTTCTGTGTAGTTGAGAAAAGCTTTTCCCAACACCTTCCTAAGTGGCTCTTTGAGTTGTCGGCAGACTCTCTCCCAATGACCTCCACGGTGACTGGCTCTCTCTGTAATAAATTTCCAGCTTACACCTTGATTGGCTAATTTATCTTCAACGACATTTGGATCTATCTTCATCAACTGCATTCTTTGCGTTGACGCCTTGAACACCTTTGCTGCTTTATGAAATGTGGTCTGGTTGTCCGAATGAATCACTCTCGCCATCCCACGTCGATTAGCCATTCGACGAAAGGCCTGCAGAAAATCTTCTGTCGTCATACTGTTCAACAATTCAAGATGAACTGCACGAGTATCTTCGCAGATGAAAATACACACATAGGCCTTTGATGTTGTTGGATCGGAACTTCCTTTCACTTTGAGATACAGTGGACCTGTAAAGTCCAGTCCAATGTTCGTGAATGGTGGTGCTATCTGTACTCTTTCGGCTGGTAAAGGTGCCATTTTCTGTTGAACGGGCTTTGTCTGCCAACGTTTACACGTGAGACACTTTCTCAAAACTCGCTTTACTTCACGTCGTCCTTGTGTGAGCCAGAAACGTTGACGGAGAAAGGCTAGAGTTGTCTCTGGACCGGCATGGCAAGCTTTGACATGAAGATGCATGATCAATTTCTCAATAACTGGGTCGTCATGTGGTATTATGATTTGGTGCTTGGCTTCTTCTGGAATCTGTGCAAACTGCAGACGTCCACCAACCACAAGTAGCCTCTTGGTTTGATCAAATTGTGGATCCAACTTAACGATGCGACTCTTCTGATTCACTTGTCCCTTGTTACACAGTTCCTCAACTTCCGGGAGGAAAACAGCTCTTTGTCTGATTCTCAGCCACGTGAATTCAGATTCTTTTAACTCCTCTGCAGACAGTTTCCCTTTCTTTGGCTCTCCACGTAAACGTGACCACTTCAGGATCCATGCAGTTACTCGTACCAAGCGTTGCCAGGTTTCGTATCTTGATGCCAGTGTGGGAATACTTTCTTGAACCGTTGCTAGACAAACAGTGTCGTTCACGTCAACAGATTCGTTCCTTGCCTCAAAAGACACTCCTCTGGAACTGCTTTCAGCACTTCGCTAACAGGCCAGTGACTGCGTGGCTGTTGTAACCAATGTGGACCTTTCCACCATAGCTTGCAGTCTCTGAGTTTAGACGCAGGAATTCCCCTTGTCACCAGGTCTGCAGGATTTTGACTTCCGGGACAAAATCTCCACTGGCTTGGTGCTACTCGTTGGTGAATATCTTGAACTCTGTTTGCAACGAATACTTTCCACTTAGAACTTGGTCTCCTGATCCAGGCGAGTGTAATCTGACTATCTGACCAACCATATACTGCGTCCACTGCAATTCGGAGAGCTTGAATAACATAGTCTAATAGCTTAGCTGTGATGTATGCTGCAAGAAGCTCCAGTCTTGGCAAACTGATTCGTTTCACCGGTGCTACCCTTGACTTGGCCATAACTAAGTTGGAGATTCTGTTGCCATCCTTATCCTCAGCACAAATGTAAACCGCTGTCCCATAAGCTCTTTCGCTGGCATCACCAAATCCATGGAGCTCAACTTTGTCAACTGAAGATAGACTTCGTAGTAGCCACCTTGGAACTTTGATTTGGTCAACGTTTGCTAATTCATGTTTCCAGGTCTCCCAAGAGTTCGCTATGTCTGCGTCTAATGGCTGATCCCAGTCTAGACCTCGAGTCCACAATTCTTGAAACAGCAACTTTGGAATCATCAGAAATGGAGTCAGCAAACCCATAGGATCGAATACTCTCGAGTACAAACTAATCAGGCTTCTCTTTGTCTTAGGGTCCTTCTCTGTCAATATACTAGAAGCGTTTGAAAACATCAGAATGTCATCCTTTATGTTCCATGAAGTACCCAGTGCTTTTAATGAGTCTGACATTTTTTCGGGCTCAGAGGTCGGTACACGTGTTGGCGCTCTGTCACAAAGAGGAGTGGTTTCCATAACCTTTTTAGAGTTTGAAGCCCATTTTGTCAGTTGAAATCCCCCTTTTGAGAGGAGATTACATAGTTCATTCCTTAGCTTTACTGCACTGTCATCTTCCGGGGCACCAGTGAGTACATCGTCGACGTACATGTTCTCACTCACTTCCTTAGCTGCCATAGGATGGTCTTTCTCGTGTTCTTTCGCATGCTTTTGTACTGTAGCAATGGACAGGAAAGGAGAAGGGGTATCTCCAAATGTCACTCGGGTCATGCAATAAATTTCCGGTTCTCGATGGGTATGTAGATCTCTCCACAGGAATCTGTGACTGTTCTGATCTTGACGTTTGAGCTTGATCTGAAGAAACATTTTCTTGATGTCTGCCATGATACCGACCCGATGGCACCTGAATCTGATTAGAACATGTCCGAGATCTGGCTGAAGTTTAGGACCTTTAAGAAGACAGGAGTTGAGAGATTGTCCATCATACGTTTTGGCGCTACTATCGAATACGACTCTACACTTCGTGGTAGCTCTATCTTCTCTGAATACACCATGATGAGGGAGGTATCTTATCTTGTCTGCTTTGTGATCTTCTTCATCTATCGGCCGAGCATGGCCATCTTCGATGTATTGGCGCACTGCTTCACAATACATTCTCGCCTTCTCAGAATCCTTTGCCAATCTTCTTTCAGTGGAGACAAGTCTTTGATATGCTTGTCCATAGTTGTCAACAAGAGGTGGATGATCCTTATTCCAAGGAAGACCAATTTCATATCGCTCACCATCAAAACGACAGGAACTGTTAAACTGATTAATTGCATCCTCCTCTTCGGGGGTTCTTTGATGCTCCTGATGACTTCCAATCCCAATAGCGTCTAGCTCCCAGAAGCGTTTTAATGGATCATCAGAACTCTCTATCTTCGTTACAGTGAGCATGGCTGTTGTCTCTTCACTCTTCTTAGACCCTGCGACAGGACCACTCAAAAGCCAACCAAGTCTTGATTTAGTTGCAATCGGTGTCCCTGGACGCCCTTTTCGTACATCTCCTTGAACCAACTTGTAGCATTGATCGGCTCCAACTAACAGATCAACTGATGCGGCGACTCTTGGAAATTTGTCCGCACGCTGCAGGTTTCTTAGATGATCACATCTTTTGACGTCAACTTCCACAGCTGCGAGTGGAGCACAAACGCTGTTTATGGTCCAGGCATTAATCGAAACGGCATGATCATCACTACTCGAGTTAAAGGGGGCCAACTTAAACTTGACTCGGCTCATCTTCTTTCGCTGTTCCCGACCACCAAGTACTTTAATGGTCATAGTGGCAGGAGATCCATGAGACTTCATCTTAACATCATTGGCAATGGTTGTTCTCAAGAAAGTCTCTTGTGATCCGCTGTCCAGAAGAACTCGGACTGGACATTCCTTATCACCATAAATCAATGTGCATGTGAAGAGTGAATTATTTCATATATACTTCACACCATAAATCAATCTTGCACTTGCAGTTGGCAACAGATTTTGCTTGTTTGTAGACACAAGCCAAGAGAGTGACTAAATGTCCTCTTCATTTGGTTTTGACTTCTCAGGGACGTGTAGCAACTGATGATGTTTTCTTCCACATCCATCAACTGAACATCGTGGCGCTTTACATGTCCTTGAATTGTGCGAAATGCTTCCTGGTTGTAAACAATTGAAGCAAGTTGGAGCTCCCTTGCGCTTCATTAGCATATCCCATCTTTCGTCAGGCGTCTTGATCAGAGCAGTTGGGCACCTTGACGTCTCATGACTCTTAGCGCAAAAACCACACTTCATCTTCTTGTAGTCAGAGGCATCAACTACATCAACAACATTTTCTCTTCATCATCCAGATTCTTGAATCTTTTACCTCTACCATTCCTCCTACTGTGCTTTGGTAGACCATCCTTCATGTCGTCGGGGACTTCTTTACTTAACACATGACCCTCCAAAAATTGACAGAATTTCTTGATGTTAATCTCTTTGTCTCCCTCTTCTGTTTCATACTTCGTGAGCTCCAACTCCCATTTCTCCTTAAGCTCACGTGGCAACTTTGTTTCGAAGATAGGCAGTAACACCATAGACAGACTAGGGTTATCATCAGGCTTAAGACCAAGTGACTCCAAACTTCTCATCCTGTTTCGCAATGTGTCGTACAATTCTCTTAACAATTTTCCATCGGCCTTTTCAGGAATATCCAGATTTAAAATGGACTTGACAAGCTCGTTTGCTAATAAACGCTTCCGTCCAAAACGATTTTGCAAATCTTGAAAGGCTTTCGAATAGTTGTCATTCGTAACGGAATAGCCTTCAATGCACTTTAATGCCCTGCCAGAAAGGCATGATCTCAGGTGCGTAAACTTCTGAACATTGCTCAGTTTCTTGTGTGAATCAACTGAGGCAACGAACGCGTCATGAAACGCTGGCCATTCCAACACATTTCCTGAAAACTTTGGCAACTGCAGCAGAGGTAATTTCACACCAGTGATATGCTCCGTTATCTCACTCGACGAATTGTTGACGCCATTTTTCGCGATAAAATCCTCGGCAATTCCAGAAATCCGCAATATTTGTGAATGAAATTCATCCCACTCTTTCAGAAGTTCGTCCGTTAATTTCTCTTCTTCAACATTTGCCAAAGCTTCCTCCAGTGAGTGAACACAGTCAGATTCGTAATCATTCAACTTCTTCAATTGACGCTCGATTCTCGAGGGTGCAGCTTCTGCATATATTAATTTCTCCAATTCATTGCTTACACTTTCCGCATTTTTCTCCAGAAACTTTAATCGTCGTTTGGCAACAATAAATTTTGAACCACAGAAGAGGGGAACCTGTTCCGCTCCTGTATCGTCGGAAGGCTGGGAAGGCTTGTCGAAAGACCGCATCATTTTCTCCGTAGAATCTTTAATAGCTTCTGTCAGCGACTCCCGAAAATTCATTAAAGATTCTTCAACGTATGCTCCCATTTTGTTAACGGCGAACTCAATTTCATCAATTCTTTGATCAGACTTACGCAGCTGGTCGATGATGGATAAAAATGGCTGGTCTGACTTTTGATCCATACCGTGAATTGTTTCCGACGCGAGCGATTCTTTCGCGTTCGAAGGCGGGCTTTTGACTGCGGACTTTTTCCGCGGCGTCGGTACGGGCGTTCCGTTTACCGGTGTAAACTGTCCTCTGTAGTATTCAAGAAGTCGTTCTTTCAGGCTTGATTTCGATCCGTCTTGTCCAAGTGCAAACGTAGAGCAAAACGTCCTTAAGTCCTCGATGCTCAACTTGTTTACTAATTCCTTCGCCTCCGTCAAATTCTTAGGAACCAGAAATTCTTCTTGAACTTTCTCTGCCATGTTCGTATACTTGTTTCGGCCGGCGTAATAAACTCCACAAAATAGATAACCTCGCTCTGCTACCAATGTACGGGCCCAATAAAACGATGCATACTTGGCAGATTCGACTTTTCACTTTAATTCGGTCGTATTACATAACGAATCTTCAAGCGGCAGAAGCACACACACGCGAAACTCAACAACTCACATCCACACCCACTCGCACTAGATTTAAATGTTTTACAGTCTCTTGGGACGTCTAACTTCCCGCCCGTAACGCGTCAAATATTTGTCGGCTTCTTCAGACGCAATGTGTTTCTAAGAGTACCTCTCTGCACTCAACATTTGTTCCAGATTTAATTTTTTTTTCTGCAAAGAAGCTTGAAAGATAGGACTTACCTGCATCTGGACAGCCTTACTAGAGTCGTTACCAACAGCACCGCCGAGATTCCCAATACAGCTTCCTCCGACACCCACGTCTGTAACGTCTTCTGGGAAAGCTTTACTTGCCTTCAAGCTACAGACACTATTGTCCACTGCGAATTCTTCGCCAGGCACTAAAGACACCGCAGCAGAATCTAGAATCTTGTCCTTCACATCGAGCACTTTTTGTTGGGAGGCTGACTGAGAAGATAAAAAGAAACATTCAATGTTCATCATCTCTAGTAACTATAGATACCTGCATAATTGAATCTTTTCAGTGAAGGTACGGTTCTACCTAACATCGGATCACTACTTAAAGAAGCTGTAGACCGGTTATAGACCTGATAGCAGTCAGTTAAATTTGCTTGAAGAATATGGATACGGTTAAAGCCCCTATGAACCAAATAGAACCACTTGCTACACCAAGCTCCTAGGGTCCGGTTGCTCAAGACAAGAGCAATCAACTCTGAATGTGGTTTTGCAGGTTACCATTCCACTCATAACATATTTCAGTTTAAAACGTTGCATAAAAACAGTGATAAACACTTTCGCAAACGCCGTTCACGTCATAGAGGTTCAATTTGCCTACAACATTTGAGGTTCAAAGAAAAATGCACTCTCCTTTTTCCCCATACTCTTCACAGATTACTGAAACATCACGACCATTACTTCAAAAACTCAAAATCTAAGAGTCTCCGTAATATGCATGATGGAAACTTAAATACATTGATCTATAGGCTTGTTACAAGTTACTCTAAGACTTTTCAGTGCAATGGAAGCAGTGGGGGATCTAAGGAAGGGGCACGGGGAGCCGGGGCTCCCCCTTATTTTGGGTAAAAAAAGAGAAAATCATGGAAAGAAGAAAAGTCGGCAGGACAAGCAAAAAGCAAAAAACAACCCCCCGCCCTCTTAGCTCAAGGTCTGTATCCGCTACTGGGAAGCTGTACAGGATCGAGTGATATAATTATGGGTTAGTCACGTACAAGGTTGGGGTGTCATTTGAAAAAGTCTGGCCGTTTTTTCACTAGTTCGTCGTGTTTTGGAATAATCACTACTAACTAATTGCAATTTCCCTTCCCTTAACAATTCCCTTAATATCTTTATCTTGGTGTTTCAGGACTATTTCAGGTACAATCAAACGTACTTTGTCATAATTCTAGCACTGCTTTGAACACGAACATTAGGAAACAACTGTTTTGGGTTGGTTCATTTTTTCTTTTCCGTTTTCTAGCATGTTGGCTGAGTTGATTGATAAACATTTGAACAACTGTTTCACCCAAACAAATGTTGGAAAGCCGTTCTACTAAGAAACTTCAGCCCAGACAACCCATTCAACAAGTGTAGCATTTTTTTACCTGATCAGTGTCATTGGAGGACTGCGCTTCATCTGAAGTCCCTGAGGACAGCACAGCACCTATGCTTCCCATCAGAGCGTTAGCCAGGTTTTGACGTTGCTTGGAACTCATTGGTTGTTCAAGAACATTCGCCATTTTCGTTACGCTCTCGGCTATTTTATCCTGCGAATGAAAAATATTCATAGCAGTTATTCAATAACCGTTTCACTATTAGATACAAAGCCGTGGTAAAACGGCGCAAAACAGTGGGCCATAGTTGATTGTCCCTTAACTCTCATCAACAATCATTCATATGCCGGGTCAAACTGCTAGAAGAAGTTACGCTTCTTTCCTGCTCTCCAAACTTCCCGCGTTTATCATAACCCTATATTGCCGACGTATGAATCACGTGTTAAAGGAGCTACGTCACGGCTTGCACACCTTGAAAAGTTAAGCATAAGTTTTTCAACCCGTCGTTTGCAATCCGTGTCAATCTTCTCCATCCTTAGCCACCTTTGATCCTTTTTTGGATTATTCTTCTTATCTTTTTTTTATTTTTCTTTATCTTAGTAAACTATTATTTTCAGGTTACCTTCAATTTGAAGGTTCGCGCGCAACATAACTCAAAATAACGCGATAATGATAATGATGATGATGATGATGATGAGTTATTTATAGTTTACAAAGTATTGTACCTTTGCATCATCAGAAATCGTGGACGAAGGACCAGACGTGACGGCGGACAAAGCTGCTGATTGCTTTAAAGCGTCTTCGGGGTTTGACGGCGGAGGGAATGAAGATATTGCTGACACGAGTTTTTCCTTCATCTGTAGAAGACCAAATAGCAATGCAGTTAAAATAGATACAATTGGAGATGTTATGCCATGTTGGGGTGCATGTGTCTCAGTGGCATTGTAAAACAATCATAAAGTTTCTCAAACTTTGTAGTTTTAATGTTCCTTGCATACGCTGGCCCGCGGGAGAGTGGAATGGACCAATCAGAATTCAGCTGGCGGGAAACCTTTACCGTCCTGGTTAACAGGAAATGCATTGAACAGAAATCAATTAACTTTTATCACTGGAAATGACATTAGATATTCACGAAAAGGATCTACAATTCCAAAAACCATATCAGACTGTAAAAAGTGAAAAATATGAAACTTTTTTATGTCTCGAAGCTTCTAATTTGGCGCCAAAAATGAGACGTCGGCGTCCGGCCTGGAGACTCGCTCGTGGTTCGTCGAGTGTCGCCAGGTCACGGTGCAAAAGTAGTTGTGTAATTTTGAACAAAATATGCTGTTTCTCGTCAAGTTAAACCCGGAATTGTCAAGTTAACTATCATAAGAGACCAAAGCAATTTTAGCATTGCCTTTATTTTTGTTAACTTCGAAGAAAAAGGTTATTATGTCTATTATCGTGTTGTTTCGGCCATAGGACAGCTAAAGTTTAACTGCCGCTCGTACTGCCGGCGAGAGCAGCCACTGTATGCAAGGCATGTTCGGATATAGCAGGATTGTTAACAAAATGGACCTCATTTTCCAAGACCATAAAATAACTTCACAAAATGTACAAAACTCAAACGTGTTGGAAACGTATTGTAGTGTAAATTGTGAACAACTTACATGTGGTCGATTTCTTGTTAACTAACACTAATTTTTTACCCGCAAGTTTGCAGAAAGATTTGTTTGACAATCGACCTCGCCTGAGTCGTCAAATTTACTCCAACAAGGGTCCAGCTTTTTTACATAATATGTCAGTGGCCAGGGGACGTTTTACCACTGATGTTTTCCAATAAGCCTCATAAAGTATTTTTAACTACTTCTCACCTCTTTTTGGGAGTCTGAGTCGGAATTCCCTTGGTCTGAAGTCAAGGCAGAGGCGATTCCACCAATTACACTCAGGGCCGCATCAGAATCACCCTCGCTTAGCAAATTGTCAAGTTTTTCTGCCTCTGCAGCCAAAATATCAGCTTGTTGTTTGGGGGTCATTTGAGCCAATTTAACCTATTAAGGGAACAACCAGAAATAGTCACAAAAATGTCTTATATTGTCATCTCCCGCGGGATCGAACGCGCCGGTTTGCCTTATTTCATAGAGATGTTGTTCGCTGCTACTCGACTTCCTGATTCAATTTCTTTGCTCTCCTGCTGGCTTTCGATTTAGAAAAGACATTTCAAGCAGTAGTTAGTAGACGTGCATGAGATAAACAGAACCGCCTCTAGTCAATAATACGGTAAACCTTGTTAGATCTAGGTTTCTAATTTAACGTTTGACTCTGAAATGAGGTAGCAGCATTTAATCTCTTTGATATTTTACTTTTAACCCCACGTAAGTCTTGCCGCATTTTAAAACGAAATATAGTAGCAAAGAATAAATAGATCGAATTTCAATATTCTTCGACATTTTTTTATTCGCAGAAGCTGTTAAATCCAGATACTGTGAGACTATTCGAACACTCAGCAACCGCGAGAAAGGAAAGAGCATATAAAAAAACTAACCAGCCTAACTGATAGGTTTGGACTCGATTTGAAAAACAAAGAAATTCCAAAAAAACACGTAAACTTCGTTTCTATGGTGACAAGCCCTCACCATAACCATCATCGAGTCCCCTCCTGACGGATAATGAGGTTTCGTGGAACCCTTCGAAGTTTATGACAGGCTTCTGTCCTTACCTGCACGGTAACAATAACTTGGGTGCTAGCATCGTCTTCGTCGCTGATTGTAATGATGACGTCGACCCGGAAGTCGTGTTTGGCTAAGCCAAGGGGTAGCGTTATAGATGTTAAATTGTAACTCTGACCTACTGGAAGAGAGACGGCGGGGGAAACTGGGAGTTCAGCTGCGTCGCAATCAAGTCGAACACCAACGCTGTATTTCAGCTTGGTATCGTCAATCCATCCAGTGCAACCGATGGTGAAGTTAGGACAAAATGCACAACCCAGCTGAGGTGTGACTTCACAAACTCCAGGTTCGGGAGACTTGTTCACCTCTTCTTCCCACGCAGAAAACCCTTTCACATTACCCTCAATTGCTACCCAGCTCTCCAAGCGGAATCTGTACTTGTATCCACCCATAAGTACGCCAGGTTTGACGGCAAGCATGCGGCTGTTAAGAGGGGTGTTGACAAGATCTGTTTGGTTTGGGGCCTCCTCCCAGCCAGTAGACTTCAGCACCAATATGATCCAGTTGTATTTTACAGTCTGTGGAGTACATGTCTCGCAAGTGGCCTCGCCGATCAAAGCTAATTTATACGAGGGGTTGATTTTTCGGTCACAGTTTGAAACTATCTCACTGGCACAACTGAAAGTTACAAAAAATAGAAGCATGATTGTCATATATTGTGATTTTCATTATTTTTTCATGCACCTCTGATTTTTTTCGTTAAAAGATAATGCACACTTGAAGCTAAGTGGTCTCGCGACGGGTTTGACTCTTGGAAGCGCTAACACATCCGATGATTTCTTAAACCTACTCATAATCCTTCAAAGGAGCGCCGTCCTACAGAGAAATGGAGTTCAGTACAACTGAAATAATAGGCCCCTGTTTTCATAATTATTCGTTACTACAATCCCTATATCTTCCGCTGCATACAAGAAGAGGACAAAATGTACCTATGGCAGGGAGGGTAGAGACGTTTGGTAGTACGTAACACTTACCGGATTTCTACAGTGGGAGGGTCTCCTGCAATCATTTGTAAACGTTTGCAAGCAACACTTTTCCGCGTATCCTTAGTAACTTGTACGCAAACATCATACTCCGACTCGGCTATCATCATAAGTGTGCTAAATGTTATCGATGGTCTTGATGCGTTCAATCTCCCCGCAGGATGACCGAAGCAACCATTCCCATGTAGCGAAGTGGAGTTGATCCTCGTTTCGTTATTAGTGTCGTTACCCGAACCAGACAGAAAAACTGGCGTTAGGGGATAAGCACGCATTTGGGTGCAGTTGTCCTTCAGACTTTCGTTATAACTTCCTGTTTTAGCGCAAAACCAGCAATACTGGAAGTCACTTGGATCACTAACCTCTACGTCTGGATCACTGGTCTCCAAACAGCTTACAGTGATATTCTTTCCTTGCCCGACGGCCATGGACGTTCCCCCGTCCATAACAGCTATGATGTCAGAAGGAACAATGTCGATGAATCCATGGGAAGAATTGAAAATTCTCTCAACTCCTACCATAAACACTGTGAAATTCAGAAGGTATTTTCCGTATGCATGGAGGCCTCTTGCTGGAATGTTCAGTTTTGCATCCGTCAGTGAAACAGACTCCGATAACGTAGCTTGCACGCAACTTTTATTGTGGCTGAAATATCTACACACCCTCCAAACAAAACGGGTCTCTTTTGTGGCTTCACAGTCGACCTTTATGTCGTTCTTGATCGTAAACGATTTCCTTTTGTAGTAAACGATTGCATCAGAAGGGGTGTTTCCGACCAACGACGAATACATCGTAACGTTGGGGTTGCTGCAGGGCTTTGCTGCGACTACCGCCCATTCTGTTTTTGTAACAGTGGAGACTACATTGCAACCAATGAGAAAAAGCTTGTAAGCTGTGTCATTAGGGTACGTATGCTCCCAAGAAAAACTATAGAGATCTGAAAAATCGGGTTTAACCGCGTTGCTTGTGCTACACTCTTCAGGACATAGTTCCGATGGATTTGTTTTGTGCATTATCATACGGTTGTCGCTTATGTCCACGACGTAACAAGAGTCAGTTCCAGCCTGTTCTAGGGTAACTTTAAATGTGATAGGCTTGCCTAATTTTTTAGGACCGTTGTTTGTGAACTCCTTAAATTTAATCATGCATTGTATGTCGATTGTCATAGTCGTTTTATCATAGCTAACTGCATTTTCCGCCTCTACTGTAACAGTGTAACGATTAGGATTTGGATAACTATGGTTCACGAAGTTGTTTTGCGTCACAACACTATTTCCATCCCGAAGTCGAACGTGTAAGACACGTTAGTGCCATTTGTTATGGAGGTGGTGAATAGAACTGGAAAGTCACACGGAAAGTAGGTGTTCGCTGTACCCTTGCCTGGCTTCCCCTTGTCCTGCTCCGGTCCGGTATGGACTGAAGACACTTCAAAATTTTTTATCGGTGTTTGAAGTTCGACTGTCCTTTCCAAAAAGGAGGCCTGTACTTCATTGGCAACAGTAATATTCATGTTATAGGAACCGTGAGCTGGAAAGGTGTGATCAAGCACAAGAGGGTCGATAAAAGGCTGGTTTGAAACTGAGCTTCCGTCACCAAAATGTAGAGTGTAGCTAGATTTAGTTGGCGGTTCCTTGCCTAATAGAGCAGCAATCGTAAAGGTGATCGTTCCTGGAGGAATATTCTGAGGACTGTTCGTGGTAAGGGTTAAATTGGGTGGGTTTTGAATGCAGACTGGAATGCCAAGAGTAAAGTTACTGACACTGTTGTTACCAAAAAGGTAAACTATGAAGTCACCATCGAATGTATACACGTGCCCAGTTGGTTGTACATCAGAACGGAAAGGTCCTTGGTAAAATTGGTTTATAAGAGGAGAGCCATCGCTGAAATTCCACCAAAGACTAACGTTAGATCCCGCGGACATCTGAACGGAAAAGGTTGCTGTTGTTTGTACCTCAACAAACTTGGCGAAACCGGTTAACACTGGATTAGCTATTGGGATGTCCACTAAGACGGGTAGACGAATTGTTTGACGAGGTGTGACATAATTGACAGCTGTCACTTCAAGCTCATAGATGCCTATCATGGGCATCATGGCTGAGGTTATGACTGCTGAGCCGGATGTTGTATCTTGTGAAGTGGTGACCGATGCATTGAAGGACATCCCGCTGATTGCATGAGTGAAAGTGACAGTGAAATTAGAGTCGGTACCTTTTGATGTACTCCATGTCACTGAGAAATCCACTTGAAACTCTTCAGCTACTGGGTCGACTACCGTAAAGTCGGTTATTGGAACTTCCACGATGGCTATCGCTGTTGCTGTCGTGTTATATAAGCGATTAGTGCAGTTAATATCCACATTGTAGTGACCCACTGCGCTGTAATTCTTATGAGTAAAATTGCCAAGTTGTTCGTACCGCGTTTCACTGACGCTGCCGTCGCCCCAGTCCCACGTACAAATAAAGTCCGTTCCTTGGGTAATGCTCAGCATGCAATGAGTGAGGTCGGTTAGATTAGTAAGAGAACACTCTACGGTAAAGCCGACGAGCGGTTCCACTGGTTTGTGGACTTGAATCAATTTGGACGCGTTTTCCGTACTGACGTTGTTGTAAGCAAAAACGCTGACATTATAAAAAGCATAGGTGGAATAGGAATGCTCAACTGTGAGTTCTGTGGTGGTAGTGAGGCTACCGTCTCCATAATCAATCAAAAACTTGGCATTATTTCCCTGGCCGACGTTTAATTGGATGGTCACCGTTTCGTTCACCTCGATATCCCTGTTGTCATGGATGACGTCACAAGTCACTCCCATCAGGGGCAACTCGACTACAGCCAGGCCTGCAATTGACGCGTTGGACACGCAGTTAGACACGTTAATAGTCACCATATACTCCCCTATTGCTGAATACGTATGATTATTCATCGCAGCAAAGAGATACACCACATCGAAAGACCCATTATGAAAGGAGTTTCCATCGCCAAAGTCGATTGTCATGTTGACACTGTTACCTTGTCTCATAATCCACTGAACAATTGTTCCTTTCCCAAGGGGAACAGGAAGGATAGATCCATAAAACTCCAGACCTAGGATGGGATCTTGAACAATCACGTAGCATGTCTTTATGACAAAAGAAATAATATTGGTAGCATAGAAAAAAATGTTATAAGAGCCGCTCAGATTATACACGGAACTGAACTGCAGATCCGAATCAAGAGTAACTTTGTTTAAAGTTTGGTTTTTCCCGGCACCAAAGTCGACAGTATATGTGATATTGTATCCTTTGTGAGGATGTATGATGATAATATATGTAGCATTCGTCGCTACAGCTTTAGGAGTTGTCCACGTCACGTTGTCCAGGCTCTCTGTTGCAATAATGTGCGTGGTCAATTTCGCCGAATTTCGCATTCCGCGGACTGTAACTTCCTCGTGGTACTCCCCGATGGAGAAGTTATGAGGAAAGCAAAACAACGAGGGAACTTGAACCACTGCTGCTAAAGAAAACTGGAATTGAAAGGAGCTGACTGGAGGAGAATTCCCGGTTGTGGTCAAAATCGAACCAAGACTAAGCTGCGCATCATCAAAAGAAAATCCAGTAGCATTCACCTCATTGCTATCCGAACTGGGTCGCCAAGTTATTTCTGCAAATCCACTTCCCTGGTACGTAAAACCTAAGATATCCCCCTCTTTGATGTCTATGCTGTTTTTCATGTCATCAAAATGGAAACTATGGCAACCACGCTTGGAAAGAAACACATGACTTTCAGTGATAAGCTCGTAGCTTTCGCTTAGAGATGCGCTTGGGATATATGCTGGCGTTATGTTCTCGTCCATGCAGATACCCTTTGCTGTAGAAAACACTTGATTGGCCGTACATGAAGACAGGAATGCATTAAAACAAGGTTTCAGACCAGCCACGCAGTTTCCATTTAAATAGCAGTAACTGCTACTTGTGCCCTTACCACATACCGGGCGAAATACCTGGCAATAGAAAGGAAATCAGAGACACAGGTTAGACATCGCGAGTCCCAATCTGCTAAGGAAACAGGTACATACAATCGTGCATTTCTGAGGTTGGCATACCCGACCTGTCTTAGTGAGAAAAGGTCTTGTGTAATAGTTTTGCTTATTCATTTTCTCTTCTAATCTCTTGTTCTCTTCCGTTGAGAACATTTATTAAACCATCACTTGAAACAACTTTAATGTACTGTGCCCCAGATATAACAGGGAAACTGAAGGTGGGCGCACTTTCTCGTTACCGGAACCAAAATGTGGAACGAGTTACCACTACGTATACGGATGGCGGACAGCATAAGGTGCTTTAAGCACAATATGTGGACTAATATTTTTTCGCAGCAACAATTTTTAAGTCATTTCTGTGTATAGTTTCCTTTTTCTCATTCTTACTAGTTATATTGTATATATTCAGATATTTTATTAGTTTTTCTACTTATACTTATATTGTAATTATATTATATTATATTAGTTTCTATTTTCATTTTGTATTATACTAGTTTTTATATTGTAATTATTTCTGAGTGAGGGCCACAAGTTTATTAGCTGTGCTATTTAGTGTTACCCTCGTAAAATAAAGTCTTTTATTATTATTATTATTATTAACAGTGCTTCATAATGTTACCGTGAAACAGCTGGGATTCCGCCAGAAGCACTCCACTGCTAGACTGCGAGCAGTCTCGTTTTTTGCTCAAAAATCGGTGGGAAGAACGCAAAGAGGAACGCAATAATAGTGAGCGGTGGGTCGTGAGCATGCGAGCATGATTTGCGAAGCCGTGAGCGAGACTGCTCGCAAATTACCGCTCTGCTGTGTGTGATATTCTAAACTCTGGTTTCAATATAATGTTTCAAATTGTGATAAAACACAGTCTCTCGAGATTGATGTATCATTGACTACAAAAGGCGAAAGTCTACTGAACATTTTAAGAGTGATCATACCTGAAGGGTGACAAAACCACTGGTTACAGAACAAAGTCTCCAGCCCATTAGTTTGCCATCATCCTCGATCCTGTAACTTGGGATCAGCACTGTTTTGTTGGTGCTTTGGCTCGGAGGACTTCCGTCGGGAATCGAGAACAGCTCTCCAACAAGGAAAGAACGAGCGTCTACGACAAGGGAACATAGATGGGTCAACAAGATGCAAAGTGTGATTATTAAGTTTAGGTAAATTCCTTTATATTCTCGGGTTCAGAGGAGTCACAAGTCTCATATCATTGGTGTCAGCAAAACTCCGCTTACTTACTGAGCGGATAGTAATATTGGATGCTAGATTAGATGCTGCTCCATCGCAAGTAGCCCCCGCCCCTCATTCTCCTCCAAAGCATTTTGCCAGCATGCCAATCGCGAATAGCTGTGCTTTGAGAGTAAAATGTCCTGCCCTAGAGGCATGACGATGAACCCAGACTCGGTAGCATGTACCGCTCAAAAAGCTAAGCGCAAGTGATCACCGTTGAAAAACTTGTTGCTTCTAGTCAATTCAGAACATCGATTGCAAGATTTTCTCTTGTGAGCACCTGTTTTTCCCAGTTAGTTTGTCGAACGATTTGACGCACCGGCAGGGCAACGAGCATATAACAGAAGCACTGGAACTTTTTTCTAGAGTGCAGTGCCAGCAGTGCAGGCTGTCGTCTAACAGAAGCTGTCAGAGTCCGATCACCAGGTCGAAGGTCATGAACCCGTGATGTCAAGAGTTAGCAGGCAATCTCTTTCGTACTGCCTGCTTCGAGTAAAATTGTAACAGCGCAACAGTAGGACTTATCTTCTTACCGTCCAAAGGTGTCGATACATTGCTGCCACCGGTGAATTTTGCCTCCAGGTACATATTAGATCCTTGGTACACCGAGACTGGACAGCAGAATTCTTGATCTGCTTCCACGGCTGGTGGACAATTGAGCTCGAAATGTTTCACGGGAGAATATACATCCACCTGAAGCGTTTGAATTTAAAAATCATGAATCAACTAGTGAAATAGTATTTCCCTGTGGCGTGAGTGCACTTTTGCATTGCCCTCGTCAATAATCAATGTTCACGATTGAAAAGTGCTTTAAAGTTCAGATATTCTCCAGTACATTTGACCGCATGAGCAAAGACTCTTTTTCTCATTTTAACGTTTATTATAACCCCCTGGTTAGTATGGTAATGAACATTTCTGGTCATACTAACGTTAAAGAAAAGAAGAAAACAGAAAAAAAAGAGGAGGAAAGAGAAGAGAGGAGAGGAAAGAAAACCACGAATTAAATTTTTCAAAATTCATTGGACTTAAGACATATTTTCAAAACAACAGGCAGGGCAACTTACAGCCAATAAAGTCGACTTCATTTGCGCTTCACCGTATTCTCCTAACATGGCATGACCATACACAATATGTTGACCGTGTGAGTGATAAAGATACGACACCGACGTGTTCCCAGTGTTAAATACAACGTCCTCGCCAAAGTCCAGCGTGTTTAAAGCGCCCGTGTAGCTTGAAATCTCGGCAGTTATCCTCTCGTACACGGAAATGTTCGTTGGCATAGTTAATTCGAAAGGAAAATTGTACTTTCCTAATGCTTCGTATACACTGTAAGCTTCTGGTCCGCCACAACGTAGCACTATGTTTCCTGTGCATGGGTCGTCGCACCATGGGTCTCCGACTCCGCTGTCCAAGGTTACCGCGTCAGAACACCAGCACTGCTCACCTTTCTTCAGGGCGGAGTACTGGTAACCAGCGCGACCACAACAGGTTGTGCAAATCTCTGGGGTCAAAGAGTCCATGGCGTAGTCTCCACACGGGTCAAACGTGCCTCCCGAAAAACAACCAATGTAATTTGTAGCTGTATTTCAAGAAAGTAACAGAGAGAAATCAATGTTTAAAAGAGTAGAATACTATTCTCGTGATCAATCTCCGATGGCGGGTTTTGTGGACATGAGAAATAATCTTACTTAACACGTAAAGCCTTTCTTTTGACTCGTGTTGGCTGCATACCTGGCTAACAGTAATTTCGTGGTTAAAATCTTTGGTGCTTTCGCATTTTTCAATATTTCCCAAAGAGGTAACGTACTGATGTACAACATCAAAGGCCGATAAAGATTGGCAGGCGGAGGGCAGGCTTTAAAAATCTTTCAATTTTTTCAAAGGGGTCCGTCATTTTCAAAGTTGGGAAAAGAGGTACGATTCACACTCAGGGAGCCTTATGTGACATAGCAGATTCCGTACACTGAGCTGTATTTATGAAATGTTAGAGTTTGTAAATCAAAGCCACATGTACATAGAAAAATAATTTTATCCATCAACTTAACAAAATAGATTCCTTGTTACCATGCGTTTGTTCAGTACTGATCACAGATGACGTCAAAATGTGGCGAAAACAAAAAAGTAGCACACGAGGAGATAGTCGAGTGTGTCAATGATGTTCTTACCACATTTTGACGTCATTCGTCATTCGTCTAATCGGTCTATTCTTTGTCAATGCCATGAATGTTATTCACTATGGGGGCGCGTATTAGGAGAAATAGGCGCGCTTAGATGTCACCCACCAGAGAGTGCTTGTAAGAAAAAAAGGGAGTGGGGTCGTATCACAAAGAAGGCGCTAACTGAATTGAATCATTGCGGTAGCTGTGACCTTTCTTGCGGACTTAATTCTATCTGACAGATCCACATTCCATATTGCAGCAGCGATCATTCACTAACCGGTAGTGCTGCCATAAACCTCTGCTTTAAGTGCCAGTTCATTATACCAAGACCTGACGTGAAAGCGAACAAATCGAGAGTCGAAAGGTGTAGCGATGGAATGCTTCACTACACTGGTGGCGTCTGTGTTTCCTGTAAACACCTGTGTAAAGAGAGGAAGAGAGACGAACATCATAAAAATGGTCGCGCCAAACAAACACACTTATGCCCAGGATTGAACGCAAGTATTGTTTAATTAGTACTTCATGTTTGGTGGGGTTATTTGACATTTTCATATTACTTCATATTTGACAGAATTGTGTGTGTTTTGGAGACTTTTTACCGATGAGGACACTTTGTGATGCTTATCATAAGGAATTTGGATCTCATTAGCGTTCAATCCTGGATATATCTCAACAAACATAAGACAACACGAGAGCTAAAAAATCATTCAACAGGGCAAGGAACAATAATAAGAAAATATAACGTAACTCTGACATGAACGCTGAATTCGATGGTGATTTCAGGTAAAAATCTTCTCTAGAACTAGTAGAGACTAATCAATAATAATCAATCCATAGAGTGGCCTCATTGTTAGTGCGCTCGACTCAGGAGCCAGCGGTCCGGGTCCGAGCCCTGGCCGGGGACATTATGTTGTGTTCTTGGGCAGGACACTTTACTCTCACAGTGCCTCTCTTCACCTAGGTGTATGAATGGGTACCGGCGAATTGTTGGGGAAACCTAACAAATTGTGGGGGAGTGACCTGCAATGGCCTAGCATCCCGTCTAAGGGAAGTAGAAATACTTCTAGCTGCTTCATGCTACAGAAACTGGGATAAGCTCCAGCAGCTATGAGCCAACCTTGGCTCCAAGGCTTCACATAAATCAAGATCGAACTCAGTGACTCATGGCAACGAGGGAAAAGAGACGCTATATGAAATGTATAGCATGCTAATTGTAACTCAGTTTACAAGAGAAATAGACCCAGCCCACGCGGAATTCTTAGAATGGGCAATGAAAACTTGTAACACGAACTTTCAATTAAAAACTGTAACATTAGCAGTATCAGTGGTTTCATTTGTTATTGTATGTTTGCAGGCAAACATTGTACACCACATATGCTGAATTTGTAAAGGATAAAGCACTTCAGACAAAACCTTTGCACACTGTTAACTCTTGGTATATACGAATTACGGACCTGCTTTTCTTACCTTGATTACATCATTTTCTTTGTACTCTTGCCAAAAAGCCCCACTCTTACTGTAGCTCACAGTGTATGACTGGCAGTATGATGACGTGCCATCACGTGACAGACCTTTTGTAGCTATTGCCTTGATCTTCTTGACTTGGTTCAGGTCCAGTTGAAGCCACTGTTCACCCGTGGTGTATTGTGGTTTCCATGCTAATTCATCCCAAGTGCTTTCTAGAAAATTGCAGGCAATACCTTTGTTACGCCGCAAAATAAAAACAAATAACGCAAAATGCAAAATTAACGCAAAAATTTTGTCTTAACATCAACCCGAAGTGCAACAACTTTTGAGGACACGTTACAATAGGCCATTTCCTGGTAGCTTGTGCCTCGGTTTCAAAACGAGTCCACGAGCCTGTGGATGGAGTACATGTTCACATCACAGAGGTATAAGGAGCCTCGGAAATAGCCTAATTATTGACCCGAAATGTACACACTTAAACACACTTACACTTTATTAATTTCCGATCAAATTTTACAAAAAAGGGCATGCCCGCAACTAACAAAGGCCAATCTAGGCGGGCCAGGCCTTAATAGCCGAATTACAAAAATATATTAAACCAGAAATTAACCAATAAAGTAGAAGGAAAAGAGACAGTATTAATTCTGTCCATTTCGGTTACTTAACACCTCTTAACTTCAAAGTAGTAGAAATACAGTCTTTTTATGGCCACACAAGCAAAGATGATTTCCGAGCGTCATAGATGGCACCTACATAGAAACTGAAATAAACTTGAAAAATGTCGGCCAGATGATTTTCAACTTTTCCCGAAGGCAATCCATTTTAATCTTCCCCAATGTTGCGATAAGTGTATGACTGCCCCTCTACCTCCGCCCGAACCAGAGAGTTTTCTTCCCTGACTTTCAATTTGACTGTGCTTGCCCTTGACTATCACCGTTCATAATACCATATTAAAGGGGCTCAGTCACGTTTGAAAAGCTTAGCAAAACTTTTCAAATTCGTTGTTTGTAATCCGTGTCAATCTTCTCCATCCTTAACCATCCTTGTTCCTTTATGGTTTATTATTATCTCTTTGATGTTTTTCTATCTTTATCAAGTGTTATTTTTAGGTTTCCTTCAATTTAACGGTTATTTTTTCGATGTTCAAAATAACTCGAGATGCCGTGACCGAGCCCCTTTAAGCTCTTATAACAGAGTAATAGCCAGTGATCATGGCTAGCATTTGACTTCCTCCTGCAAAGTTTAAACACCGGCAAGCAGATGGGTGGCGACAACGATAGAAATAAGCAACTTGGAACACTGTCAGTAAGAATAACTTCTCCTAACTAAAATTAAAATAAACGTATAGAACTCATTAAAAACAAGAGATGTTTCGATCAAACCTGATGATGCTCGCCAAGTCAGTGCACTTCTGTTTGCGTCAAAGCCGATTGCAAACGAAGAAGCTGAAAAAAGTCCGGACGATCCTGTACCAACAAGTTTAGCTGCCAGAAATTTTCAAACAAATGATAAGTGGATTACCTATGTGGTTACTCCAGTGATATAAAACTCCCAGGGATAAAATCATGTTGAAAATACCGGACTATTCAGAGTCTCGAGTCAAAAATGCAGCAGGAATCTGGGATATAAACACGTTACATACTCCAGGATCTCCCATAATCTATTTTTGATCACGTTAAAATGTTCAGAATCATGGATGGTGCATTCACCAAGGAGAAGCCAAGAAGGTGTAAAAATTTCATCAGTGAAAACAAACTAACACGGACGGCAGACATCTCATTCCTATTTATAATATACGCGGGAGTTTTAGTACTACTGGGATTAAATTGTCATGTTCTGTCTCCTATCTTCATGGTCCAAGCACCCAATTTTGGCCGTTAGTGTAACATAGAGACGGACAGAATTGTATTAAGGTGAACACGGTTGAACAAGGGAACATATTTTACCCGCGCTGTGCGTTCCGCAGTTTAGTGTAAACGAGCCTCTTGTGAATATGTCAGCTGATACTTACAATTATTGCTTTGCCCGTCTGTTTTGAAACAAGCTCCGCTCTCAGTCTCGTAGCAGCAGCCCAGATTCTTGCAATCATTCTCTGCTATATTCACCCAACCGCAAGTTAGACGATCGGCTGTTTCAATACTGGCGCAAGGTGAATATTCTGAAAAGGAACGAAGAAGAAACATGCCTTAAAGGGATAAGGGTTTCACAGGTAGGAGCCTATGAAAGTTGAAACCTCCTTCTATTTGATTCCATGGTCTATGAAACCAACAATAGCGAGCTGACGAGCTTAGGAGGAAACACTCCTTCGGAAACATCGCGGTGAGCAGCCATAAGCCTGGGATGGAGCAGTTTTTTCACATTAGAATTCCTTTTGCAAGTTCTGACCCTCATGCACCATTCAGTTACATTGTTTGTAAACCAATTGGACGCGAAAAGATTACCTGGGCAAGCTCAAATATAGCATGTGATTATTGAACTAAACGTGGTTAAAAATATTACTTTATGTACACACCAAAGCTTAGACGCTGTCTACACTACGCCGGCGGAATTTGAAAACGAAGGTTTCACTCTGAAAACACATCAAATGTTTTCCGTCCACATTACGCCGGAGGGATTTAAAAACGAAGGTTTCACTCTAAAAACCCATCAAATAGTTTCCGTCTACAATACGACGGAGAGATTTGAAAACTAAGGCCCCGTCCACACTAATCGTTTTCGCCCGTCCAAACTACAACGCCGTATCCGTTTTGAAAACGCTTTTATACCCTCAGCGCGCATACTCAAATGAACTCGACGCATGTGCATTTCAATATATCGGCCCGGGCACCAAATTGGCGCCATTCTTGATTCTTTGTTGTTGAATGTTGTTGTGGTTTAGAACTCTTTGATATTTTCCTTCTAAACGATGCCAAGAACAGCTGGAAAGCAACCAAAACCTAAAACAGGGGGCGGGCTTCAAGAGAGTCGTTTTATCTTCGTTTGACCGAAGCTGGCAAGGTCAGAAGCCTTAAAATATCTTGTTTCATTCTTGTGAAATCTAAGTGGCGCCTCAGCTGGGTTAAATGCGCTTGCAAGAGCGTCAAAAGACCGGAAGTCATTCCGATCAAGAGAGAAGTCATGTTGTAGCGTCTGTCCGCCATTTTGGATGCTTACGGTCGAGTGGTCTTGCGCCCGGTCGTGTCTGTTTTGATGACGTCACCGTTCTCAGATAGCATCGTTTTCTCCGTCCACACTAGAAAACAGCGTTTTCAAAAAGCATCGTTTTCAAATAGCTCCACTCTGGAGAGCGTTTTCGAATGGCTCCGTTTCGGTGATCGTTTTCGGCGTTGTAGTGTGGACGATAGCCGTATCCGGAGCAAAACAGCTCCGTTTTCGTTTGAAAACCGATTAGTGTGGACGGGGCCTCAGGTTTCACTCTGAAAACCCATCAAATGTTTCCGTCCAGACTACGCTAGAGAAATCTGAAAATTCATTTTTCACTCTGAAAACCCATCAAATGTTTTCCGTCCTCCCTACGCCGGAGGATTGGATTCGAGGGGAACTCTGTCAGGCAAATCACATGACTGTCATAACGTCATCAGTTTCGAAAACCAATGAGTTCGGCAGCTGAAATAGCAAAACAAAAGTCGAGAATTGAACCACACATTCAGTCACTGCAGTTACTTCATTACACAGTAAACAAAAAAAAAGACAAATAAACAACATACTCAAAAATACACAAATAAATAAAAAAAATAAACAAATGGAAACAAACAGCTATCTAATAAATAAACCAAGTAAACAAACAAGTAGCAAACATTGCTAATTAAACAAAACAACGAATAATTACCCACCAGGCTGCAATCCAAAGCAATGGAACGCTGCCCTCAGTTGGTAACTATCCAAAGCTCTTTTCCAGATGGCAACATGGCTGAGTCTGCCATCAGAGCCGCCACCCCCGGGACGCACTCCAGCAAGTAGATGTGAATACTTTTCCTCAAGTCTAGTCGAGGACACGATGGTGCCCCAAAATTGCTCTACTCCGTTGACAACAAGCAGTGGCTTGTGACCTCTTTCCCAGCTTACGAACACGTGGTAATGCGTCTGTGAAGCTAATGGCACACTCACTTGACCATATTCATGGGTCGAGTAAATCCGAGCCGTCAACGAAGAGGTGGAAGCCTCGTAAAAAATTGTCATACCTCTATCATTCTCTCTTTCCGCAGTGTGTAAAATGTCAGTGTCTTTACCGTCCTCTACATAAATCCAGAAACCAATTGTGATTCCTCTGTTGCAGAACGCAGCGTCCCCAATGCAATCGTTCATAAAAATCTCCAAAGTCGATGGACTTGTTCTGCTCACTGTTAATCTTCCTGCCTTTCATCTGCATACCTTGATAGAAGGGACCTACTGAGTGGGATCCCTCAGCGGTAATCTTACCGTGCTTTAAACCTATCAAGTCGTAAACGGTGCCTGCAACTGATTTGTCCAGAGGCCAGTAGTGATCAGCGTCCTTGTAGCATTTGTCTGTAAAAAGTAAGTTCAAGTCGAGTTGTTTTCGCTGGTAAATAGATTATTAGCAAATGGCTGTAATTCGTACAGTGCGATAGTCCGTAAGAGGCTAGCTCTGAAAAGAGCTGCTGTTGGTGACTGACATTTCGACACGAACGAAATCACCGAGAAGTCATCTTCAGTGTGAGGATGACTTCCGCTCAGGTTGTCGAAACGTCAGTCAACCGCGGCCAACAGCTGTTCTTTTCAGAACCAGCCTCACCCGGAAGATCGCATTATAAGAGATAACTACGAAGTAAAAGGGAGCGTTTTTACTTTCTTGCGCGGGCTCCTTGCCCATTGCAATTGTTTCCGTTATACTAGCATGATGCTCTAACTAACGTGCTACTGATCCTTTTTGCAATGTTCCAGAGCTCCGTGTCTTGATGCTGACCAAAAGGCACGTGGGCTCTCAATCTCGTTCCCAGAGCCTCGTTCCCCTTGACCAGCGGTCGAAAAACGAGAGCTCTGGGAGCATCCATTTTGAAATAACAATGGGAAATAACCGAATTCTGGTTATCCGGTTCACTGCGCAGTCTCAGTCTGCATCTATTTCATGCTATGGCGCATGCCTGAAATGGTTTGCTCCCAGAGCTCTCGATTTCCTGCCGCAGGCCAGAAGGATCGTGGGCTCTGGGGACGAGAATGGTGGGCTCTGGGAACGAGATTGTCAAAAAAGTGACATATTGCGCATGCTTACGCCGTCGTCCTGATTGCATCACGTCACGTCGAGAACGTGGGTTTGGCAATTTTGACGTTCTAGGCAAAACGTGAGTATATTCCTTCCAGTGCTTCAATTAAAAGATGATATATTCCTCTAAACATGAAAAATTAGCAATCTAGGATCATTGGACGTAATTTCTGGCGACATTTTAGATCGTAGAGATGGAAGGATTTTGATTTGTTTTTAATTTCTTTCACGTGTACGAAGCTTATAGAATGGCAGCGCCTTCGAGCAAGGCTTGCAAGTTAGGCCCGTTTCAAACGCCCTGCTAAAGTCGTGCCGAACTAAATTTAATTATGCTCGACTGTAGCACGACATTGGCACGACTTGGTTTCAAACGTCGAGCCATGGTCGAGCTTAATAGCCCCTCTCACGGTTAACTTTACTCATTTGCACTACAATAAAATTTAGCATGTATGCGAGGCAATTTCGGGCTATTTTGTAGTTTTAGCCCGAAATTGCCTCGCACCCACGTCGGATTACATTGTAATGCAAATGAGAAAAATTAACCGTGAAAAGGGCTATTCACTCACTGGGCGTTTACAAAAGAGACGATATTATTTCGTTTGAAACGGGCCTAGTCACGAGCTACAACTACAAACAGTGAATGCAGGAGTCTTCTGCATACTTTCCTCGTCTCTTGTCCCGTTGCATTTCTCGATTTATTGCGTTCACCTGCCGCTAAACGAGCTCATTTATAAAACTTGAATTATCTAATTCAGTTTTTTTTAAACTTTGTTGTGTTTTTATACCTTCCTTAGTTCAGTAATGCTGTGGACACATGACCATGAAGCCATCCGTACTCTTACTGCGTAAGAAAGCAACGGAATATCCCTGTTTTCCACTCAAAAATCGGCTTTACATTCGGCTGGGTCTTAATTCGCGAGGGAGAACTTTTCACACGCCGAGTGAGGAAAAGGAAGATTACTCGGCCTGTATGCTTCGTAAAGCAGAACAAACTCTTCTTCGTCTATGATCTCTTCTCTTAGACACAAACACAGCATTTCTTGGACTTTCTTAAATAATGCCTTGGTTATTTCTGCGAAAGCCGAAATGCCGAAGAATCACACTGATAAAGAGCGTTTCGCAGCCGCGTCGTCTTGCATCGAGACGGGGATCTTAACTTTACTTTTCCCCACGCAAACGACGGCGTTCTAGTCTCAGTCCTTTGTCGACCACCGCGTTCTAGAAGCCGTCGCGTCTCGGATCTCAAAGTCCCTATTGATGTATCGTGATCCTTGCAAAAGCGCGACGAAGTGAAGCACATGAATGTACATGGATTCTCTGGAGACACCTCAAGTCACTTAGGTTCATTCTGTGTGTTACGGTGGGGAGAATGATCTTTTGGGGGTATTACAGGAAAGGAGGGAGGTGGGAGGCGCGGTGGCGTGGTTAGTGCGCTCGACTTTGGAGAATGCGGTCCGGGTTCGAGCCTTGGCCGGGGACATTGTGTTATGTTCTTGGGCACGACACTTTACTCTAACGGTGCCTCTCTCCACGGCGAATTTAATGCTGGGGGCAACCCTGTGATGGACTAGCATTCCATCCAGGGGGGAGTAGGAATACTCCTAGCCGTTTCATGCTACAGAAATGGGGATAACCTCCGGCCTGGTGGGCCACAATTGCGTCGTATGTAGACTTTACCTACCCACCAACCTACCTACAGGAAAGGGGGAGGAATAGGCAAAATTTGTAACAATCTGCCAAAAACGAGAAAAAGAAATAGCGCTTAAGGACAGTTTTCTTTCGATCAAGAAACAATGCTACAAACTGAGTTGTTTTTACTTGGAACAATTAATGAGCGATGTATTCAAGCTAAAGCTCTCAGGAACCAAACTATTATTTTTCTACCGGAACAGTACATAACAAAAAACATTTTGTAACTTGCCTCTAGGTCAACAATCTTTATACGTCGGACCAGTTAAAATCCAACATCACGTTTTCTTAATTCGTACTCGATGGTTTGCAAACACCAATGAAGTCTATTAGTGACATGTACGTCTTGTACTATAAAATGGAAAAATGAAAATCAAACTTACTTGGTCTGTTGAAGAGAAGAAAGAGCGTATTCTCGTTGGGATCCGCGGTGAATGAAATATAGCTGACGGAGATGGGAGAAGGATCGTTCCACTGAAGAAGAATCTCATTCCCAGACCCCAAAACCAGGTTGCTCGACCGCACGTCAATCCAGAAATTGCGCCTCTGACTTTTGTTTAAAACGTTTGGTGTATTTGCGGTTTTTTTCGACGACTCTGACTGGCCTTCATCAGAACGATAAAGTTTCGACAGCTGATCTTTACCAATGCTAAAGCGATATCTAGCTGAGTCTATCTGTGCTTTTTGATAAAGTGTTAAAGAAACTTCTTCGGCGCCAGTAACCGAGAACACAATAGTTTTCCCGAAAAGAGGATGTATTTCCGAGTTTTTTCCTGCTGGAAGTTCCAACCTGCTACCAAGTGTATCTGAAAAAGAAGCGACCAGTTTGAACATCAGACAGATTTGAGCTCGCTCAGTAAGTCCCTTAGTAATTGTCATTCTAAATCTTTGGACAAAAAGGTCCATACTGTTCACTGACTTGAAAACAAATTGTTTTAAAACATTACAATACACTAACGTTACACTGAAATTTGTTCACAAGCTTTTTGATTGATTTAAGTCAATTATTTCTTGCGTGATGCGCTCTCTCCACAAATTCGCATTAAATGATGACGTCAACAAAGATTCTTGTATTTCCATGGCAACAACAAGAAGTGAGAACAGTACAAACACTTAGTACCATGAAGAGGTGAACTTTAACCTCACTTAATCATTAGAGAAGAAACAAACCTCTGTTACAGTTATCGTGATAAAATTGGATTTCTTTGAATCCGTTACTCCCGGCAGAAGTATAAATGGCAGACACTTCAACTTTAACCGAAGTGGTGCTGACATCAGCAAAGTGCCTCACATCCCAGACTGCTGAACCCTCATTTTTGGTCAGTTCCACCTAGAAGAGAAGGATGAAAGGTGACGTGGAAACACAAACCTGTTTAACTGGTAAAATTAAGGGGTTTTGGGTGCCAGGAGGAGGGGGAGTGTATCCGGGGTTATATAAGCGTTTTAAAATGAGCTTATAAAACATAACTTGAAATTAGCTACCAGCGGTACCAAAAGATGCCAGTTTTTCATCAGTTACTGGTTCAAATTGAGCTCTTAAAACACACAAGTATTGAATAGGCCCCAAAAGACAGGGTCCTCCTCATAATGGCAAATACCGGAGGCCCAAAAGTATAATAATGAAAGCTTCAAACCGTAATCTTGATGTTTTCTGCCACATAAAATCCTTCTATATACAAATCGAATCAATCTAAAAGAGTCTTCTAAATTGTACGCTTGCGTTACTTACAAATGCTTCTGAGTCATCAGAAAACTCCAGACGTAAACCTTTAGTTTGATCAGTGGCTTCAGCCTTCTGCATCACTCGAATGGTGTTAATCAGGTATTCTCTAATGAACTTAATCTTGATCCATTGACCCACTCCACCGTTACCTTCCCATTGGTTTGAGATGCCTGTGTCAACTACGCGCCAACAGTTACCCTGGTGATATGATGCACCAATACACTCTCCTCCTAAAAACGACTTCGCTATGTTATTTTGGGTGCAGCGGAGATAGTCTAAAAAGAAAAATGCCAATAAAAAGACTCAATCACGCAGTACATTTTTAACTGACGCTTTCCCATATAAATTATTGTAATAATAAAAGAGAAACGTACGACCGAGTGTTTATGCTGGGGATGGAGGTGCAATTTGAAACCAAGATAACGGTCGGTGTTAGTAGCTTTCCTCCAGACCATAGTTAGACTATGCGTAGGCAGCCACACGGTGATAGAGCCATCTTCTTGGCTGCTTGTTTTGGTGTAAAGAAAGGCAATAGAGCCTTGTGATTCTATCTCGATTGTAAATGTGATGTGAGGGTTGATGGAATCGATATGTGAGTGGAATTCATTTACGCGTTCCCTTTTTACACGCACGTGGCTATCATCTACGTATCTAAACCACCATCTGGGAGGGTTAAGGACCGATGAGAGAGTGGCTAAAAACCTCGCCGCTAATAACTACCCTGCTTATTACATTCATAATGGCCGCCAACTTAATAGACAACAAGAAATGAATAAGACCGATTAGCGCGGCGTGGTTATCCTCAGCTGACGCCAAGAGATTCTCCACGCAAGGCGCAAATGTTCTCCAAGATTTCGACAGCAAGGTCGCCCATAAGCCTATTCGCACCATCTCAAACATATTTAAAAAGCCAAAGACAAGATGGAGAAAGAGGCTTCTAGAGGAGTCGTGTACAAGATCAAATGCAGACTGTGATTGTGTTTACGTAGGTCAGACAGCACGCGCGCTAAAAACACGCGTAAAAGAACACGCAAAGGCCATAGCGACATTGGATACACAGGTTATCGGCGTGGTGACAAACACTGATCTTGAAGCTTGGTATTCCATGCGGGATAGGAACGCTATAAACGATCACATAGCGCCACCAAACATTAACAATAACATTGAGAATTTTTAGAGCCATGAAGAATACCCTAGAGACTATTGTTACATTCCTTCACGGCGTGATCTAGCTTTTATCGCACGTTACATGCATATACCAAGCAGGACACCGTTACATATTTGCATTTACATCTTTGCTGAAGAAGGCAAGAGTAGTAACCGAGACGTCCAACATATATTTTTAGCCAGTACGTGTCAACTTTGTATTTCTCTTTACCAAAATCTTAACCATGCCTGGCTACACATCGATTATTTTGAGATCTAGATTCTTTCAAAGTGATCTATACTCGATTCTCTGCAGGTTCGACGCATGTTAATTAGCCGGAATCGGTTTCAGACTACGTTAGCAACGCGACATTAAAAGTGCAGAAAAATAGGTAGAAGCCAACTTTATACTCTAAACTAGTTGAAAAAGGTACAAGTAATTGAAAAAGACATTGCCTAGTTTACAAATAATTTAGTAGAGAAAAAGTATCTACTTAAAAATTAAATTAACGGAGCTGAAAAATTAAAAGCAACATGTACACTTTCAGAAGTAAAATTAGACATGTTAATAAAATTATGAATATAAAAAGCGCGATAACATCGATGGCCATAGTTACATAAAGTAGTTTACAACTTGATTATGATCATGTATCGTCGATGCTCTCTCCTCCGCAGAAGTTCAAACGTTCGTTATATAAATCCGCTGTTCGAAATGTGTGCAGGCGCAAAGTCAAATGGATCCGCGCTTTCCGCCGTCACCGGTAACCCTGTGCCTGCACTTACATTACTCAGCGGATCCGCCCCACCCGAAAAAAAAACCCTTGAGCCTCCGGCTGTTGATGTGCTCAGTGCCAGTCCTCAACAGGTTCGTAAAACTTGGCCGGGTTCAGCGTCTTTTCAATTTCACTAGTGTTTACATCGCCGCGACAACGCACCAACCAATTTATACATCCCTGTATGCAACAGAGAGAAACCCGATTTGACTATGAACCTGAAAAAAACTCGTTTAAAAGATTTCCACTTTATCGATATCAACACCATTAACGAAAAGTGGGGAAAATGAAACAATTTACTTCTGATTTTTCTACACGGTAAACTACGCAAATTGCCAACACATAAACTACAACGCTAAAATTTGTCGTCCGATAATCCAGTATTGAGGTAACTAGTCCAACAGGATAAAGTGCTTTGCGTAGGCACAGGCTGAGTAACTCAAACAAAAACTGTGGAGGATAAATTAGCGATTCTGAGAGATATTAAAATGAATAAATAATTAATTCACTGAAATGCTCGACCAAGACAAGAAGTTCGAATTACTGTACCTCTTAATATTCAGAGGTAAATTCTAGAATCAGTTTGATTACCGCAAATTAAGGAAAGCTTTCAAGGTTTTTTTAATGAGAATAACTTCGCCTTACGACATGAATGAATTTCCAGAAATGGACCTTTTTCAGTTTATGGTTATTTCGAGCATAAAGTTAAGTCAGTGGTTCACTGAAAAAACCCTGACATCTTGTGAAAAAAAAATTGTAAGAATATGCCATGACGACAGATTAAAACAGCGGGGATTGCCACAGGAGTTAATGTTTTTTTTTATTCATCGATTTTCAATGTTTACGCAGTGTAGAGTTCTTGCTGTATAAGCATTCCAAAATATGGCTAAATTCAGTCACATCCGATCTGAACAAAAAAACAAAACAAAAAACAAACAAAAGAGAGCACAAAAAATGCGCCATATCTTTGTTCCTGTTGTGATATACTTTTGTAAACAGTACGCAGATCAAGTCAAATTTAGCAAATCGTTCTCTGTGCCACGCAGCTTTCGCGACGAATAAAGCGTTTCTCAGGTCACACCTAAAATGCCTCGTTAATTTTCTCACGTTGCAGTACTTGTACGTCGGCATTTTCACTGCCGACAAACAAGTTTAGAACCTTTTCCGGTTGAACGTTCTTCCGAACTTTCAAAATCAGTAAAAGCTGTTGACCACGAATAAACATCCACTCTACTCATGGATTACACGAATTCTAAAATGTTCATTATTCACTATTTTCATCAATATTTGCTTTTCAACAGTTCCATGCAACACAAGAAAATCGGCATGCTACAATACATTTGCTCAGACAAGTGACCTAAGTTGGAGTATTTTTGTACTGTCGGCAGCAGTGTGTTAGGTTTCCTTGGTCAGAGTGTTCCAGGGGTTCCATTTATTGTAATATCATAAAATCCAGCACTAAAACGAACGAAAAGAAAAATGTACCACGAACAGATACGGTACAGTATAATGTCCGAACGGTGTAAAAAAATAGCGGGGCTTCTCAGAGACAATTCGGTTATCAGTAAATACAAGGATAAACTATAAAGTTTCAGACGTTCTAGAACGAGTGCTTAGTTAATAATTTAAACATCTCCATCAATGGTTTCATTTCCCATAAGTTGATTTTAGAGACGGATCTGATGAGATCGAATACACACACATTCTCGCAATTGCGCGAGACGACGCGAAATCAATTTTCCGCAATTTTCAAATTCGAAATTAGCACAAACAATAGTGGTAAAAGTAATTAAACTGGAGGCCTTCGCTTTAATGTCCGCAATTACTTTCATAATGAAACTCAACAGAGTGTTTCTCTTAATGAATTGGAAGATGTTAATTCTAACAAGCGATATAGTGGAAGGCCGTGTACAAAACTCCGCGTAACTTTTCTGAATTCCGTGTTGGCTAATATTGCGCAGATTGCACAGCAACTTTTTCAGGACTGGAAGAAACATTTCGTTTTTGTTTCAGAGCTATGTAGAATGCTAGTTCTGATTGATTCAGTTACAGACTGATGTCTGATACAGAAACGGCAACCCCAGCTCCAAACACAAATTAAATCGCTTGGGAATACTTTTGTACTTACTTGGTACAGAATAAGCGGCTTCAGCCCACCTAACCTAAAGAAGACGTAAGATAAATAATCTTAGCATATGACACTGATCCAAAATGGAAGAATATGACTTATACGCCAAAACATTATCAAACTTACCTGACAAACGAAGAAAACTAAAACTGCTCTCCACAAACATACAACGTCCTTCATTTAATAAGATTCTTTTGGTGGTCTCGTTTTCACATTTTGCTCAATGGGTTAATCCAACAGTTTCATAGACAAACCGCGAAAACTTGTATTAATTGATTAATATCGATGAAATCACAAGGCAATGCCAGCGATTTATTGTTGGTCGTTGGCCAATTACTAACAACTATAAGCCGCATCCAACTTGCTCAGGAATCCGAAAAAAAGCTGGCCTCTGTGAACGGACTTCTCTCTTTACAAAGGCCCCGAACTTGGAACAATTAGCCAGCGAAAGAAATAAATATTTGGCGGGTTAGTTAAACAACTTTGCTCGGGTGCCTGCTCGCCCCCCCCCCCCCCCAATGCTCAAATATCACCTGCAGATTTCGGCATTCATTCCAGAGGACTTTGTTTGGGACATCTAATTATCCTAATCACTATGAACTTAATACCCAGTAGGGTTAGTCTCCAGAACCGCGTAGGACGTACAAGAGGTACAATTTGAAAGTGCTGGTGCGTTGATAGGGGTCCCATATTATAAATGCATTGTCAAGTTAAGAAGGGTTTTGTTTTAAGGGCATCATTTCAAACCTTTCATCAGTTCAGGGAGAAAAACCCAACATTGTTTATAGGCAGCAATCAGCGTTCTCTGCTGTGCAGCGAAAATTAGTTGCTTTGTTTAATTAAAGACATAGACCCTATGCAAAAATTTTTTTTTGGCTGTCTTTATAAAATTCTTTTGGTTCGTATTTAAAATTAGCCGTCACTAACCTCGTTGTTTTAGACAAAAATTGGTAAGAATTATTTATCCCGATCGAGGTTAGTGAGGCTATTTTGAAATACGAAGAAAAGAATTTTTAAAGGTAGCCAATTTTGCATAGGGTCTATAAGTTCGTATTGACCCTGGATGAGAAAAAGGGTAGCTCAAAAAATATTAATAATAATAATAATAATAATAATAATAATAATAATAATAATAATAATAATAATAATAATAAAATTATTTTAGAGCGCAGCTACATAATCTCAGGGCGCTTAACAAATGTGAGGAATAAAATATGAGAAATATACAAATAAACTTACAAATACAAGAAAAAAAATATTGTACAATTCCCCTGATTAATGATTTTTTTTTGTTTTGGAGTATGAACGTTTTTCGCCGCCCGAATGCTATCGAAATGATAACGCAAACTTTCCTAGCTGGAAAGTTTGTACCTTAATAATAAAAACAATAAAGAAATTTCCAGTAAGCAGCCATCGAATGCCTACAGTTTGGAGGTGATCGATCAAAGCCAGATTCCCTTAACGCTTTTCGAGAAAGTTAAAATGTCAACATGTTTTAAGACTAGAGGTGTGCAAATGACCATACAGTATACATTTGTTATTCCCGTTGCCTTTAAACACCGAAAGCTTTTCTAAATTTCTATGCAAACGTCTTCTTTTACTTGTTTTAGAATGTTATACAAAAGACTGAACTTGTGGAGGTCGTCTCGCTCGTTTTGGCGACCATTGTTAACAGAGTAATTTCTAAGAGGATGGAATAGCTGTTATTATTATTATTTTTATTATTATTATTACTATTATTATTATTATTATTACTATTATTATTATTATTATTATTATTTACCAATGGGTCCCAATAGCACTGGCATTGGAACAGATAGCCTTAAATATGAAAATAGTACAGGCATACTCGATTACACCTGCTCAGATGAAACCTACGTCATCGTCAATGTGATTGCAAAATTCAGTTCTTAAAATAAACTGTGACAAAACTAACAGTGCCAGCCCTTCAGCTGTCTCAGTGACTGGGGACGACTGGGGACAAACATCAGCAAACAAACAGGCTTGCTCCGATTGCGCTTACCAACTTAAGAAGAAGTTTTGCGCGTTTGGAGCAACGTTTTGCGGTTCTAGCTACCTCGAAGCTGGCAAGTTTTGCCTTGCTGGGCAACTTTTAAGCAAAATATAAGCTAATATAGGTTTACAGCACATATCAAGCACATATTTTTACCGTGTATAAGTAAGGTTTTCTGAATCAGTCAGTGGTAGTCAGTGATCGAGCGAGCGAGCGAGTGAGTGAGTGAGTGAGTGAGTGAGTGAGTGAGTGAGTGAGTGAGTGAGTGAGTGAGTGAGTGAGTGAGTGAGTGAGTGAGTGAGTGAGTGAGTGAGTGAGTGAGTGAGTGAGTGAGTGAGTGAATGAGTGAGTAACAGTAACAGTAACAGTAAATCTTTATTGCGCCTTACGCTCCAAAGGGAAGTATCGGTCTTGTTACAATAAAGGTGATGATATCTCGAAGAATCACTAATTAACTATAACTTACTAATACAATTGGTATAAAATTATTATATTCAATTATATTTTGAATTTAGGATTTCTTTTCTCTTCTGAAACATTAAATACGTGTATTTACCTACTATTTTTGAAGTGTTTTCGTTTTCTAGGGTAAGTAAATACCGTATCTTATCCTCATCATTTAGTCTTTTGAAAACAACATCGTGTGTTGAAAGGAGAGAATGGAACTCATTTCTAATGTTATCATACCCTGGGCAATACATCAAGAAGTGCTGCTCGTCCTCTATATAGCCTCTATTGCAGACTAAACACGTTCTTCCTTCTACTGGGATTGGTGCACCTCTATTTTCGTATTTCCCAGTTTGTATTCGCAAGCTATGAACCCCCAGACGTAATTTTGTCATACTTATTCGAGTGAGCGAGTGAGCGAGCGAGCGAGCGAGTGAGCGAGTGAGCGAGTGAGCGAGTGAGCGAGTGAGCGAGTGAGCGAGCGAGCGAGCGAGCGAGTGAGTGAGTGAGTGAGTGAGTGAGTGAGTGAGTGAGTGAGTGAGTGAGTGAGTGAGTGAGTGAGTGAGTGAGTGAGTGAGTGAGTGAGTGGGTGGGTGGGTGAGTCAGTGAGAGAGTGAGTGTGTCAGTTAGTCAGTCAGTCAGTCAGTCAGTCAGTCAGGCAGAAGTCGCTTGCTGAAATTATGTTTTTAAATAGGATTTGCTGATTTTGTTCACAGTTAAAATAGAGGGAAAGCAAACAAACACACTAAGATTTCTGTTGGAAGACCCTTGACCCTGCACATCTTTTGTTTTATTCTATTGATTAGTTGTATGCCGGCGCACATAACCACCTTCTGGACCTTCCGTATATGGATCAATATCAGTATCTGGGCAACTGAGGCGCGCAATTGCCCA
>JAHPZR010016843.1:0-25132 GCA_019787425.1 Platygyra sinensis | reverse complement strand
GTGAGATATGAGATACATGACATCCTGATAGAACAGGAATCTGGGATTATCTATTTAACTAAGTGAAACTTAAACACAGAGCCTCAGGGTACGGCTTTTCAGCCATTAATAACGACTGTGATATCTAGAAATTTCCTGATCATTAATCCCCTAAAATCTATCGTGCTGATCATGCTGTTAAAATACTTGGAATACCTTTTTACAAAGTGGCTTTGTAACTTATCAAGTATGTTAACGCCTATATGTAACAAACCAGCTAACATTGATCGACCTCTGAAGAAACCAAATCACCTCTTTGTTCAGGAGATTTAAATTGCAAGACAAAGTATTCGCTGATACGTATGTGTTTGTTCATAATAACTGACAGCCACCTAAAGTAGCGAAATCGAGAGGAAAAAAAAGCGGAGGTTTTTCGGATGGAAGGCGTTCACTTGTTTTCGATGTTTGTTAAGGTTTCATTCACAACAAAATTTAAGTTTTGTAAACAAAATAAACAATGTGAAACTCTGTAATGCTGCATGCAGACCTCATTTTGATCACATGTAGTCCACAAATCAACAAATGTTTTGTCTCCTGGTTGCAGTACTCTTGCTTATATTTAAGAACGCCTGTTGTTCAGCTTAACTGTAAAACTGATGTGTCGACGATTAAACTTATAAATATTCTAAACACTGACTGAAAGAAAGAGCATGGCATCATTCAGGGTCGATCCCAAACGCGTTAAAGGTTCCAGCCAGATGTAGTTTAATACAATGTTGGTTTTAGTTTGTAACTTTGGATCACAACAAAGGTGAATCCCAGCTGGGCTAGCCGCGGATCAAAATGACGCCTTGTCGTTTTCTCGACAAAATGGAAGAAATTGAAAGTTCTAAAGTTTAGGGGCTTTCTAAGAAATAAAGTTCTTGCCGGGGTTATGAGATCGACAAAGGAACCATGCAGACTTGATGCACTCACCGTTTGTTGGAATGGACGGGACGCCGGGCGTTGCTACTAACTGTTTTTCTCTTTGCTCAAGAGCCTCAAGCCTTTCCTTGTAAGCTCGTATCTCCAACTCAAGCCTCACATAACCAATACAGTACAAGAAAAACACTGACAAACGACACGCAGCAGCAAACAAAAAGAAGGCGGGAAGATCCACCAGCGCTTGTCATTGTGGACTGTACGGCAACTAAGTCTTGCACGAATAGCGAGACAGATTGTGGGCCACAGTATTATACCACGAACCCAGGTAACCTCGAACAGTCGGAAGTTTTTGATGACTTTATTATTATTTACTTAGGAGTTTCTTAAAGTGCTTGAATAAAAAATCTTGCTGTTTAAGCAAGTTAAAAAAGTGATTCTTTTTATCCCTGCGCGGCTGGATATCACACAAGAAGTATTCTCTTTATGAGTGTTAACAGATCTAGATTTGGAGTTTTGTTTTACATTGCAGTATTATTTACAGATTGCAGCTTTTCTGTCTTGAATAGCCGCCATTTTGCCGTTTGATCTGAATATTTTTAATGTTTATTAAAGTCCAAACCGAGCTCAAAAATGTTTTTCTTGATAACAACGGACATTAATTCTTCTTTAAGGAACAATTAAAGAAAGAGATATAACTAAAACGTCTCTGCTCGATTCTTGAATAAACTGTGTGCGTGATATACGAATTTTGCGAAAGCTTACAAAAGTGGGCACCCGGCTGCTTAAAAAGTTGTGAGAAAAACCACGTGCATCCCCAAAGCAAATACTCTTAATATCGATCTTAAAAGCTCACCGACACCATATGTGTTTATTCAAGGTTGAAAAGGCCATAGCCGTAGGTTTTAATCAAAGTAATTTTAGTATAATGGCAGGATTATCAGCAAGTTTCCATTAAGGAATTAATTCAGTACCAACAGGGCGAGAGCTGATCAGATCTCAAATAAGCCGCTCATTAATAATAAGCCTGATAGCTGAGAAATCGCCATCCGGCATGTAATGGGCCCTTTGCAGTTTACGATCACATGGTACAAAACCCGCCATGCTGGAGAGCAAACTGCCCACTGGGACCTCCAAAACAAAGCAACTTAACTAAATATTCTTTTGTTTTGGAGGTCCCAGTGGGCGGTTTGCTCTCCAGCATGGCGATTTTTGTACCATGTGATCGTAAACTGCAAAGGGCCCATTGATCACCGAACCCGAGCATCCCTTCACAACCCTCAATTGTGAGGGTTGTCCAATATACCTGCCAAACTGGTGACGGCTCGTGACGGATCGAGGCTCGATTTCCGTCTTTCTCTCGTGTCTGGTTCGGGGGAGGAGCGCGGGCTCCTTCGCGAACAGCGGCTGGTAATCGAGCCTATGACCCCACAGCGGTCAAATGAGTGCGCATGCTTAAGCCACGCGCGCGCGCGTGGGAATGGATTGCGCCATTTCTATAGAAACAAGCAAGCGCCAAAATGGCGGCATGTTTAAATTTCGCGGTATGTGTTTCACTTCGCGAGGATAAGGCGAAAACAAGACAGCTAAGGTTTTTACCTTACACACAGCTCTAAAAAGGGCATCTCTTTTATATATCTTTTTCAACAAAGAAACTATCTCTACAACAATAGTGAATTTTCTTGTCGAATTTACGAGTTCGTAGCGAAACATGAAGACTTTTGTTTTTATCGTGATAGTTGTCGTTGGTCTTTCTGGGGGCAGATTTTCGGATCAGAAAGGCTGTTGCCTAAGCAGTAAAACTCGGGAAAAGAACGTTTGTAGGGGCAGAATGATTGAACTTAGTACCGAGATGGCTCGAGTGGCGGAGGTTGACCGTGGAAATTTTGTGGGATGAAGAGGGAAAGTGACCGGAAGTGCGTTAATCACGCGCGTGTTCACGCGAGTGCCCAGTCGTTTGATCGCTGTGAAGCCTATGACGGATCGCGACGACCCGTCACTGTTTGTCAGTTTGCGGAATGTCGGTGATCCAGCGTCGTCCTCCACACTATTTTGACTGCTTGTGGCGTCCTTATTTTAGAACACGGAACATTGTTACATTTCTTTCAAATGTTTATTTGTGTTGTTTGCTGGTCGTCGCGACCCGTCATGAACCGTCATCCCTTTTGACGCCCCTTTACGGATCGGGTGTATTGGACATGTATGTCGATTGCAGCTAAAATATGTACTTATTGCAAGTAATAACTACAGGAATACAGAAACATCACAGGATGTAATTTTAAGCGAATTTCAAATAATTTAATTTCAATGGTCATGAACTCATATCTATCACAGTTTTAAAAAGGCCAGCGATAATGCCCTTGAACTTATGGAACGTTTCTAAAAGCAGCCACATAATTGATAAAAGTTTGTTGGCTTAAGAACTAATCAATAGCCTTTGTTTTATAGTAAAAAAAGAGCTAAAGTTAACAAATTCTTCGTTTCCCTAAGGCCATCCCCTTTTTTTCTCTGTTTACTGTCGTCCGACCGACCCAGATTGTCGCGTTTTCCAAAAAAAAAAAGAAAAGTTATGAAGAAGGCAATGACATTTTGACTGGTTTATCAGCTTAGCTTAGTTTGTCATCGATTGTATAGCCACGCGTTTGTTGTGACTGATTTCTTAGTAAGACTTCAACAACTACAAAATCTCAAGAAATCGTCACTTAAATCTAAAATACAGACGATGTTTTGTGCTGGCAATGCTGCGCATAATTTCTGGCGAGATCATCGCGCGCGCAGTGAAAAAATGGCGGCTTTTTGTTTACGGTTGGACCTCACCATAGAAGTAAATCGCCATGTTCTCGAAAACGAGTTCATTGACCTATCATTTGTTTCTTTTTTTTTATCGTTGAGTAAAAACATTTTCTATTTAAAATAAATATGGACCAATTCTTAGTGTAGAAAAAGAAACGATCGTCGGAAACGTGGATCTAGTAAGCAATCGTGACTATAATCATGGTGCTATTATAAGGATTTATGGCAGGGTTCGTACTCTTTTGAGTTGTTTAAATTCTATGACTTCCCATTACTTTTTCCATGACCTTTTCAAGTTTTCCAAGACCTTAGGATAAGCTGTCAGTTTCAAAATGCCTTGCGATCCGCAGTAAATAACCTATCAAACAGAATTTTAATTTTCCATAATTTTCAAGGACCATCATGACCTAAACGAACCCTGTATGGGGTATAAAAGAGCAACCTCGTTCCCAGGGCCTTTTCCCTGGCTTGAGGGCGGGGCGGGAAAAGGCTCTGGCATCGGCTGGTCACGTGCCAACCTTACACCCGGAAATCCTGGGTGTAATAAATTAGCGAGTTTGCATAATCAAAAAAGCCAAAATCGAGATTGCGGAGATACTGTCTGTGCTTTTCGACTTATTTGGATCTGTTTTTAAACGTTGAAACTTTGCGTAGTTTTGTTCAGTTAAAGCCACTTCAAGTGAAATGTTTTGAATATTTACCGAAAGGCAAAGATAATGTTGCCGTTCTACCGACTGGCTTTGCAAATCTCTGCTGTTTCAGCGTCTATCGGATTTCTTGCCTGTCAAGGCGGACAATAATATTTTGTAAAATACACGAATTTTACGGTTCGTGACATTTATACTTTTGCCGTTTTCTGTTCGGTCACTCGACCAGTTTGTCGCTTCACTCGTGTTTATAAAGGGCACTTCATGCTGTATTCAAGTAGAGAAAAGGCCCTGGGAACGAGGTTGATAAGAGAGGTGCTGCCTAAACGAAGCTGGGCATGGGATAGGGACCCCTCCTTTTTATTTAAAAATTTAAGTTTCTACAATGTAAACAATCAACATGCAAAGTTTGGCAAAAATCTCAGTGCAGGCTCTATTTCAGTGGAATGACCTTAAAGGGGCTCAGTCACGGCATCTTGAGTTATTTTGAACATCGAAGAAAATAACCGTTAAATTGAAGGAAACCTAAAAATAACACTTTAAAAAGATAGAAAAACATCAAAGAGATAATAATAAACCATAAAGGAACAAGGATGGTTAAGGATGGAGAAGATTGACACGGATTGCAAACAACGAATTTGAAAAGTTTAGCTAAGCTTTTCAATCGTGACTGAGCCCCTTTAATTACCACGTCGATCTTTTCTTCCTCCATTGTCGTTATGTCGACTTTGTAACCTCGTCTTGTCGTTTTCAGGCTCCGCAGACACTATGCTAAGGTACTGGGTCCCCTAGTTCCAGACTTCTTCTCCTTTTTTTTTTTTCTTTTCCGACCGACCGACCCAAAATCAGAAAACGTATACCACAGTAAACGAAAAAAAAAGGGGATGGCCTAAGTATTGTAGTTAAATTGTGTTGTGTATCATAACGTCAGGGAACGTAACATAAGGGTAATGCGACTAAGAAGGTGTTGTAGAGGTGGATCGATACTCTTTTAAATGTTTAGTGGAAAACGTCTTGAAGCGAAGGACTTGTGATAAATAACGAGCGAGAAAGACAAGCACATGTGACGTCATGAGTAGGACGGTGACGTCAACGATTATTAAGTCTAGTTTCCAGGTCTCTGCGTGACTATATTTACCCCTGATGGTTGCACTTCGCGATAATCTGTATAAGCATGACATTAACTTGAAAACCATGACATCCAGTTTTCTTAGCTGTTTAGACTGCTTTACGGTTATTATTACTTCTTTGATGATTTCAGTCGTACCTTGTTAAAATATTATTTTTGAAGATTATTTTGTACACCCCATCAGGAAGATAACGTTTTTAGGAAGTTTAAGTAACTACCACGGAGACGCCCATGACAACGTCCACTGCGTGAAAGCTAAAATATTCTTAAGTATTCTTGACTCGAATATGTCATTGTCACGCTATACAATCCCAGAGTATTCAAGGCGCACACAATACGTGACGTACACCTGGAATATTCCTATCGAATATGGTGGAATACGCTCCGTTCATAATCGTTCGTGGATTTTCGTTAAAGTATACCACACATCTGTCGTACACCTAGAGTATGATGATGAACCCTTTGTAAAAAAATTATGAAAGAAGGTAACAGTTCAGGTGCATAGCAAAATTTAGGATTTGAGTTCAAAGTTTGTGCGATCTGCGCGTATATACGTTATCCTTGACTACCTGATCCTGACGCCAAAGCTATAGAATTGTGGAGTATTTAGAACCGTGACGTAGACCTGGAGAAGTCTTATCGAATATGGGCATATTGTAGGAGCAGTGTCGTGTATTCATTTGTTGACCAGAGCAATTGCACTTTTATGGTTCATGTTGTCGACGCGGTGTATGTGTGCATGTTTTGTCAAGAAATTTACATACTTTGTTGTATCACTACAAAGCGATTTCTTTGTGTTCCCCGTCTTGTCCAGGTCTGAAGTGGTTAAATGCTGTAAGGACGCCGTTAGGCTGCAATAAACTCTTTACGCAATTTCTCCTCTTGGTGTTACGCTGACACAGTTTCTTTTAACGCTAGCGTGCGTACGTAAATTTAAGTTTAGATTAACTTTTCTTATTTCGCTGTGGCTATATGACCGGTAAATGACTAGTCCTAAATGACCAGGGGCCTGTTTCTCGAAAGCCCCGGAAACTTTTCGGGACCGTAAAGCCATTTTTAGTTCAGCTGTATCTAAAAACGGAGAAGTGTATACGCCTGAAACTTCTTGTATGAAGAGAACCCCTCGTTATATTAACAATATGTGAATAAAACAGCTCTGTAATTGTAAGGTTCGAGATTTTGCTATAGCTTTACGGGCCCGAAACGTTTCCGGGGTTTTCGAGAAACGGGCCCCAGGGCCGGGTTGTTCAAAGCCCGATTAAGCTAACCCAGGGTTAGCGAGAATTTTTTCTCAGTTTTGTAACTTTTTGGTGAGGTGTTCTGTTTATATTGTTTAGCCTTCAGTTTTGACCTGTAGTAATCTCAAACTACACCAAACGTTAGATGCAAAAAAAACATTTTTAAATAAGAAAACGAAGTGCTTCAGTTAACGTTTAACCCTGGGTTAACGTTAACCGGCTTTCGAACAACCCGGCCCTGTAGTCAGATTTGCGAGATTGTTTTATGAAGGACAGTTACAGTCGTACCTGTATATAATGGCCCTGTATACAGGTATATAGCGGTCACCCTGTGTATAACGGTCACTGAACAACTTCCCAAAGATCATCCCTTATAGTATTTACTGTTAAGTTGACCTGCATATAGCGGTCACTTGTATAATGGACGCAGTCACCCTTTAGACTTCCTGAATTGACAATTTCATTGTCTTTTACCTGTATAGAACGGTCACGAAATTGGGTTACGATCAACGAAAAATGACAAGCTTTATCTTCAGCTCGTTAAATAGCATCCACAAAGGCCTCTTCAAAAACCTGGTCCGTGACCTCGAATTCTTTGTTCAAGATGTTTGGATGAAAGTCGACGGCTCGTTTTGTCTGGACTTGATTACGATTTCAATTGGTCTCAGAACGGCTACTGTCCTTCTCACCCGGGGAAAAGGGGGGGGGGGGGGGATGGCCTATACGTATGGCTATACGTATGGCTATACGTATGGCCTATACGGGGAGGCTACGCTCCAAAGGGGTACCTTTTTCAGGCTTCAGGTCTATGAAAGGGTAGGGATTTCACAAGTTGAGGGATATAAGAGGGTAGGGAAATCGGTCATTTAGGTATTTAAAAGGGCCTTTAACTATAATATTTCGAATAGATGCCCCTTGTGGATGTATCAGTTTAATTATTAAGCACTAACTGAAAAAGAAAACAAGACTAAAAAAAAAATATATATATATATATATAAAATATAAAATAGGTATATGAAATGGGGATATTAAATGCAAACAGGGGATGATAAAAAAGGCGCTCCATCCTACAATATTGTATCATATCATTTTATAAAGGACTGGGGACAATACAGCCATTATTTAGTTACTTTTGTGATGAGCCAGTTGCTCTAAAATGAACTACTTGGTTCAAATTACCATCATAATAACTTGTGCCAGCTCAACTAAACCGTTACTCTTTGGTAAGTCCCACTTGGTTTAAAATAATTCATTTCATTTAATCCATGCATTTAGAAACTGACTGTTGGGAGGACTACATGTACATGTTGGTAAGGACCTATTGAACTTACAAGGATTGTTTCAATTTTTCCAGTTTACCTTTCCCTCTTTTGACAATTTATCAATCCTCATAACTTCACTTTATATTCTGAAGCTCACATGTAATTATTGTTATAACAAAAAGGTGATGTTATAAAAAGTTAAATGCAATCACTGAAATGAATATGTAAGGGCTTCTTTATTATATCAATTGATCTGTCCATTTATGTACAGTGTACTGTGCTCTAAAAAGTCTGTGACATCATAAATTATAAACAGTACAACTGAACATAAAATATGATTAAAAACTTATAACAAGTATTAGCACATGTAAAAAGCTTGCCTAAAAAGAAAATCTTAACCTTTGCTTTCTGTTTTATTCTCCCAATAATAATTATAGTTTCAGTTACCTTAGAATCTCTAGATACTCTAAACACTTTTAGTTTGTTTTTCGTCTGTCAAAATGATCTCGAAACTGATTATGAAACACAGCGTAAAATTCAAAATACAAATTTTAAGAATTAGCCGTCGTAGTTCACGTTCTCACCCAGGCAGCGCATTTCACGTTGTTGTCAGTTGCAAAGAAATGAACCAAGAGTTATATAACGCACGTGCACAGTCATTGTTCTGCTTATTGAACTCTTTGAGTAACGACGTTGCCGTTGCCAGCCGTCGTGGTTTTCTTAAACTCCCTAATATTATGTATGCGACATTTTCTCTTTTCTCGTCCTGTCATCTATAATGTTAATTTGATTATGTCCAGCAGAATTACTGTTCTGAAACAAACGTTATACTTGCAAGACTTGTGCAATCCAGGTTGGATTATCAATAAACCTCGAATATGAATAGCTAAAAGACCTTAAAGTACCAAAAGGATTTTATGGCTTTTTTTGAGAACTTTAGTGATTGCTTTCACTATCCAAGTTAGAATGATGAGTATTTGCTGTTGCCCAGTGCAGATATTTGCCATTAATTAAAGGCCGATTCACAACACTACAAAATACACACCTTACTTAAGATGGACCTCGGAGGGAAATCAAATTGTCCGGTTCAAATGAATATCTGTGCTTTGAGACAGACAGACAGACAGACAGACAGACAGACAGACAGACAGACAACCTTTATTTAAGCACGATAAGTTAAAAAGCTGTGCAGCTTGTGGGGTCGTGCGTGAATACTAAAACCTAAGAATAAATATGTACATAATGGATAACAAATTATAATCAACTATTTAAATTAAAAACTAATACTTAACTGTGTATATATGTACATCGTTAAAAAACCTTAAATCCCCTAAATATAAATGAAATCTTTACGTCTAAAATTTGTGGTAGTTATAGAGGTCTCTTTGAAAGTCAACTCTTTAAAAATGTCCATTGAACGGATTTTCTTTTTCAGGTTTTTATAACTTGTGCTTGAAAAATTCTTATCATTAGAAATTAAAATATTCCACAACACAGAGCCTCTATGAGCAATAGAGTTTTTGCCATAGATAGAGTTGAAACGAGGCACCGTAAGAGAGTCTGACGCTCGTAAAGAGTAACCTGTGGGACGTTTCGTCACGATGTTATCTGATAGCACTTGTGGGAGCTCATGATGAAAAGCTTTGTGTATGAGCTTTAACAGAACTAGTTTATAACAATAGCTCAACGAATGCCAATCAGCTTGAAGTAACACGTCCGATGATCTCATGTCCTTTGGTAAGTTGAAAATAATCCTTGCCGCTCTACAGTGCAATCGTTCCAATGAATGAATCAAAAAGATCAGCATTGAAGCACGACCCCCACAAAACGAGGCCGTAAGTTACTGATGGAAATATGACTTTGAAATAAAAGTTAATAAGAACATCCTTTGGTAAAAACTAATAATGGTAGAACATGATCCAGTGGATTTCATTTCCACATGGCCTTTCTTGTTGTAGAAATACTAAATCAAAGACAGCTAATTAAATATGCGTAAATTAGTGACAAAGGGCCATTTTTGGAGGGAGGTCCTCCTAACTTGAAGAGAATAAAATACTTTAACCTAAGTTTTTGCCATAATCATTTACTCACCAAACCCAACATTTATGCCAAGTTTGAGCGAAATCGGTGATTTGAGTTGTATCACCTCCTACCTGGTTTTCTCATGGACACACTCTTAACTCTGATTGAACAATTGATTTTTACACCCAAGCATAACACCGGTTCATTTGTTGTTCTTGCTGTTTTAGCTAAGGGTCGTACCGATACAGTTACTGTGACGGTTAAGAATTAGGAAACATGTACGGCGTTTCTATTAAACAGTTTGATTTTGAGCTCGAGATTTCTATCGTGTTATACATGTAGTTGACGAGGGCGCAGCTTAAATCCACTAGTCGTTCAAAACTATGTTTAAATCCTCTTCACAGACACTTTGAAAACGCCAAGAAACGGCCGCCATTTTATTAACAAGCGCACGCTGTTACACTACTCACTATCTATAACAGATTATGTAATAACCCAAGTTATTCTCTCATTTTGATTGGTTCTCGCCTGTGATCTGTTAGAGGACAGATGCCTGATTGACGTCATAATTACAAAGTTATTCCCTCTGCTGTTTTAAAATGGTGGAAAGTCTTGAGAATTAAGATAATATTTTACGTGACTGGGCAAACGATAAGTTACAAAAAAGTCTTGCCGAAGCATTGAATAGGTTCGAGAAACAGGAAAAAGAAAGATAAAGCCGTTTCTTCTAGAACATGATCCAGAAAAACTCCTCGAGCAGTCACAGTCAGTAAAATTGGTCTTGGTAAGCCGATAACTATTTCTTTATCTCGAATTTAACAAACCCAACAAACAAAATGTTTCTGAGATCAATTTATTAAAAAAATTCAACCTTTCCAAGTGTCAAAATAAATGTTGACTCAGTGGTTGATGTCAGGAATGAAACATCAAAACATCACTCCTTAATTAAGATCAGATAAAATAAACACATAACCCTGCTTTCCGATGCGAATGTTCCTGTCCGTTTCAGGGCAGAGCAGCGAGCTAAGTATAGCTAACCACAGCTCACGGCCAACCGTATCGCAGCTCAAATGGGTCTCCAACACTATATTAAACTGATTTAATTTGAGAATCACCAACCACAAAAGACAAAAATATCCACCGTCATTTAGGCTCCTATCATTCAAAACTCGAATCAAATGGCCTCTAGGTTGACCGCACGCACAAGTTTTCCGGGGGTATTTTTCAACTCCTGCAATTTTCAAGGCAACGTCCAAGCTTTTCGGCTCAAAGGGCTGCTCCGATGACAAAAACTGACTTGATTTTTCCAGTATTTTGTTCAAGATTTGTAGATTTCGCACTTCAAGTTTGCTTTCGTTGTAAGTTTTCCTTCCACGAGAAGCGACGTTCGAGTCAGGTTTGAGAGTGGCGTGATTTTTCTCGACCAATCACAATTCTTTGCTACGCACTGTAACCAATGAAATTGCTTCATTTTGTATAGATCATAGCCGGATTACGTCAAATGGCTTTTTTCGTCTTCGCCAAAGTGGGCAAAGGCCGGCTTTCGCGTTATGTTGAAGTATTTTGAAATAAACAAAAGCTATATGTGTAGTAGTTTGTTTCGTTATTATGTAAAACAAAAAGATTTCATGTTTCCGTGCATGTGTTCAGTAATAGATCACAGAAGACGTCAAAATGTGGTGAGAACATCAGTGACACACTCGTCTACGCCTCGTGTGCCACTTTTTTGTTCTTACCACATTTTGAAATCATCTGTGATCTATTACTGAACAGACGCAAGGCAACATGAAATCTATTTGTTAAATAGATAGTGGGTAGCGTAGCCTATCAGGGAGTGACATTCGTGATCAGGAACGCTGTTAGATTTACACTAAAACTCGATAGAAACACGGAGCACATGTTTACTATTTGTTTTAGAAGACACCGCGATGAGAAAAAAGGAAAACAACTTCTTAACTTTGATTATCAAAAAGCAAATTCTCTTTGCTCGTGCCATCATTACGTTAACAGCTCGTGCTAGTTCTGTGTCTCGATCGAGTTATAGAAACACGATTTTAACCAATCAGCGCGCGTATTCTTTTAGGGCTGTTTTCTAAACATCTTTAGAGGTGCAATATAACAGGTATTGGGAGGAGGGGCTTGTAAATGTAGAGGCCTAGAGTTGTGTTAGAACTTTTAGTGCTATAGCTCGTCTGTTCCATTTGAAATCTACTGACAAATCATAACGTAACTTTCACGCAGATAGATATATCCTCAGCCATCATGCCTTTTCTCCCACAAGGAAATTAGGACCTTAGTTATATGTTTAGGAAGACATAAATTTCATTTCTAATGTGTCCCGTATCAGTTAATGACGTCAACAGGTCTTCTGTTCTGCTTATGGTAATTGACAGTAATTTAGCTTGCTTATACATAAGCGCGTGCGTGTTCAGACATTGCCTTCGAGTTAGCTTTATTTTGTCCAATGCTTTCCATATTTTCTATTAACGTCGCTGAGTACATTACTCCTGAGAAGTTTGAACATTGGGAATCAGTTGGAAATGAGCTGCGTGTACAGCGAGCAGACCACTTGTACGATCCTCTTACAAAGCAGGTGAGTAAAAAAAAACTGAAAACTCAGTTACCCTTTTCGCACTCCGCGGACGCAGACATGCAAACAATAAGTAAGTACCTTTATTCTTCTGGTTGCCTCTATCAGCTCTATCAATAAAACTGCTATGATAGAGGCCCTACTAACAATAAAAAATCTTTAAACCTTGCAATATGCTTAAGATGGGATAAAAATTAGTTTAATAAAAGTAATCACCTTAACTGAGTAGCTAACAAACAGACAAACAGACGGAAGTGTTTTCGTTTAATAAAGTAAATCCTGTGGTAAGAACAGTTTCCAAGCTCTTGCGAATCTCGATTGTCTGAGAAAACATTCTGTTGTAGCACACTTTGGGTTCCTATTGAATAGCATGTTTTGCTGCTTTATGACTCAGTTTTTAATTTTGTATCCCATACTGCTGTTAGCAGCCCTCGTTTTTTCTTGCAAAAGCCTCAGCACTCCGTTTGTTTTCACGTGGGCAGTTCACCATCTGGTACCTGTTGCTCAAAGAAAGGTATTAACCACCCAATAAATCTCTGTACTGCTTACGGTTTGTGTTGTTCACACTTATCTTTTTGTACTGAATGGCAATTTGGATAGCATTAATTCACCCTTTGAACAACCGGGCCCAACATATTAAATTTTGCCTCGTAGCATCCTAACCCTGCGGTTTTCATCGGAAAAGTTGCCGAGCATCACGACGTTGAAGATGACGTGTTCTCGGGAGTGCTCGCGCTATTCTCTGATTGGGTAATACGAAACGGAAATATTTATACGAAGATCCTACGAAACAGCTCTAAAATGTGGTTCATTGTAAAGTATTTATCTGTACTTTGTTTTCTTTTGAACAGGAGAGTTCTTCTTGACAAACTTGCTCAAAACTCGAAAAAGAAGCACAGAAGACCAGCAAAGTACAGAGAAATGAAAGCTGGCCAGCGGAAGATCAAATTTGACAAGTCGATTGCGTTTGTCACGCGCGTTATCCGCTTTTCGTGGCATTCTCGAGTCTTCAAGCCTGGGACGCAAAGACGTTGGATTTTTGATTGTTAAAGTCGGTGAGAGTCGAGGTTTCCGTACTTGCGACTTTACTTGACATATTTCAATTAAAACGCACTTTTCGCGTTAGTTGAAAACACAGTAACACACGCCGCATGAAGCATTCTTACGAGGTTTGACATTAAATTTCTCGAGAATGCTTGGGGATTTCATCGCGGGGTCACCTGGAAAAATGAACTACAGTGACAGGTTTCAAATAGTACTGAAATAGTTAATGTGCTGCGAGTACATTTTTAGTAAACAAGACGATCTAAGGACCGTTTCAAACGCCGTGCTAAAGTCGTGCCGAACTAAATTCAATTTGGCTCGACTGTAGCACGACATTGGCACGACTTGGTTTCAAACGTCGAGCCATGGTCGAGCTTAATCACTCACTGGGCGTTTACAAAAGAGACGATATTTTGAACCAGCGGTCAAACGGATAAATCCAGAATGATAATTTTAGTTATTTACTGATTTAGTTCGGCACGGCAATAGCACGCCGTTTGAAACCATGCCGTGCCAAAGTCGGGTAGCACGACAGAGCATGCCGTGCTACACGGCAGAGTCGATCTCAATTCTTAAATTGTTTCAAACGCCGTGCCACAGGCGTGCCAAAGTCAAACTTAAATAATGAATTTAGTTCGGCACGACTTATAAGCACGGCTGTAGGACAGTATTAAAGAGTAATTTACAAAATTGTTATACTGTTTGTTGATGACTTTTAAATATATAATTTTAAAGAATAAACTGTTAGGTAATGGATAATTGAAAGTTGTTTCCTTGCTGTTATTTGTTTGTTTATTTAATTACTACTTCTTTTTACTTTTTTTCTCAATTGAAATTACATAACAGCTCGGCTCTAAAACCTCAAACCCAGACATTTACCTGTGAAAAAACACTCAATAATCAATGAGGAGAAAGATATATAGCGATTAAGACATCACGGTTTTCTGCTTCAAATTTATTCAGTTTTACCCTATATTTGTCTTTTAACAAATGTGGCGTCGTATTTATAATGCATTTGTTATACATTTGTCTTGGACATATGTGATGACATATTTGTCTCAACTTTAGCCTCTTTTGTCTCCCGACAAATGTTATATCAGATTTGTCTAACATTTGTCTTCTAGCCAAATAAAGTCAAATCCATGATTTCATCCAGTGCTGAGATCGTAAGTCGATCGGGCTGTAGCTACTGCGAGTGGGATCATTTACGGTGCACAGCGGTTCGATGCATGCCTCAAAGAAAATGAAGCTGTAATCGTACTGAATATATATCTCTATATTTCACCATGAAAACATTGCTTATTTAAGCTAACATTTGCTTCACAGCCTTAAAATTGACTTATTGTTTTTTACCATGACATTTTTGTAGTGTATCATTTCTTCTTTTTATCACTATTATAGTAAATAGTATCTAAAAACCTTAAGTTAAGAGAATAAATCTAGTTCAAGAATTGTTCAGGTTGCAAAAACTAAAGTGATAACTCATCTTTTGACCTGCGTGACAGTCGTTTCGGGCAGTCATATCACACAATGCAAAAGCTTGGAACTTTAAACGTGCTCCATTTTAATAATACAAAACGGCTAAGAACCTTGTCGAGCTTAAACGTTCTAAAACGTCAAGTTCCTAAAGGGGTCGTTAATCTGATAAAACTAAAACCTCGGAATAAATGGTACTTTTTAACCCTAATACTACTGAGCATGCTTGATATACAAACAAAGCAACAAGCTTTTTACAGGTGTGGAGATCAGGACAACCCACAACTCAATGACAAACTTTTAGGAGAATCTTACGAAAAAAAAAACAAAACAAAACAAAGGCTAATCCGGTATTGGACTATTATACTACCTGGGAAAAGTGACAATACACTGCAGTGCTGCCATTAAGTTTTAATTTATCTGTAGCCTTGATCTTCGCCCCGGTAGCAAACTTGTCACGCTTTATGAGTGAATTAATCAGCTAAAGCCTGAGGCCAGTTGACCTGTAACGTCAAAGGTCAATCAAACATACTCAGCCGTAGCAGGTGTCACAGGTTACTGCCCTTATTGATAGCCCTGCACTGTACTTCTATACTCAACTTCCTGGACCAGTTTCATACAAGTGTAACTTTCTCTTACTGTTTCAACTCCATTATCACGTCTGCTGCTTCTTTGAGACTGCAGTTGTTAGTGCTATTGTTTACTAGATTGTTGCTTTATTGAAGGCTTGTGCGTGACCCTGCAGCAATTTTGTGAAAACTTTGAAAATACTCGTGAAATTAATTCTTAACTGCCCTCGGGCCCATACGATTACATATACTTATTATTTAACGACAAAACCATATTTAATCGCGTGCGAACATACACAGAGTTCCGGCTTTTGTTTCACGCCGCCGATAAGAACCGGCGTGAAGCAAAAGCCGGAAAACTGCCAGTGTTCGCAGGCTGATGAGGGAGGGGAGAGTAGCGTGATGATCCAACTGACCCCCCTCCCCCCCGGGGGAGGTACTTTAGGAATTTCTGGGTGGGGATGTGCCCCTGGGACCCTGGAACCCTTGGCCTATATCAGAGCTACACTGTAGTTCAGTTAAATTTTGCTATCCTATACTAGAGTAAACTCCCAAAATCACTCCTATCCTAGACTGTTTTCCAGAAACTGATTTTTGACAGGTAACGATATCCAGTAACGTTTTATGATAGTCATCTATCAAAGATGCTGAGGCTGAGTGATGAAAATTTAAACTTGCCGATTTCATTTTTTATACATATTTGAGTAGCAATTCCTGGTTTTCTTAGTCTAGATAAGATCTTCAACCAACTGGTCAGTTTCGCGAATCTAGACCCAAACGCTCTGATTTATAAACCCTATGCTAGATTAAGGTGGCTGAACACAGTTTTTGATACCTCTGTTTCATTTACCTTTGCTTCTAAAACCCTTGATCCTTTGGTCGCCAAAAATGGCAGCAAGCAAGTTAACAACACAAACTTCAACTTTTTGATAATTAAACTGTCGTATGTGCCGTTGCCATGGCAACATGATAAATTATAAACAGGCGTTTAAAATCGGTTTTGTTTATTTGCAGAAAATCTAGTCATTAGATTTTCTTTATAATTTGCATGCAACAAGCTTGTAACGATACTCACATGTTAGCGCTATTTTAATAATAATTTAACAAACAGATTTTTAATTATCCCTCGTTGAAGGTTCACTGGCATATCTTGAATTTCCTTTGTTAAATTTTAATTTTTTTGAATCCTCCAGTTACTTATTTCCTAAAGTATTTTCGCTCTAAATTTCGTGAAATTCTAATGAGTGGTTCTCGAGAAATAGGCGTATCTCCGAAAGTCAATTTTTCACTCAATCGCAATTTTTTCGACTTACTACGCATGCGCTGCATTTAACTGGGTTTTTTTCGGTAACAAACAAAAGCTGAAAATTGCTGGGTTCTTTGCATCGTTACCTTTTACAACATATCTTTGTAATAAAAGACTAAAGCCATCAATACACTGCGTTCAGTTATAGAGAAAAATAACACAGATAGTGCGGGTGTCGAGTAAATAAAATGATCGCTCTATTGACGGCATGTTTGTTGTTTTGAAATCCTTGTGCACGTGCTGAATTGCATCAGCAAAAGCGCGCGCGAAAACTGTGTTCGGCCACCTTAACTGCTTTAAAACCATACCCTTCACAGCGGCACATACCTATATAGCCCATATATGGCAGTATCCCTCCTCCCCTCCCCAGGAACAATGACTAACCGCAAGGGAGAAAGAATCTTTATAACATCGCTTTGCTAATACTTTAACTTTTAATTAACAGATCATTTGTTTTCCACTTAACTGGGTATTTATGCGTTGCTATTTTAGCTGATACAATTTAGATACCCTATCTAAGGATCACAACGGGAACACTATGCCAACATGGGAAAAAAACGATATCTCATTTATGAATCGAGAACCTTAAAAAACCCTACACTATCCAGCGGCACATACCTATATAGCCCATATATGGGAGTACTCCTCCCCGGGGCAAAATTATAGAGCCTAGTATTGAGCTACCATGTTGGAGGACCTCCTTGGCCATCCAATATGGCGGCCGGTAGTGTAAACATCTCGAACTTTCTTTGGCTATCTAGTCGACTGATTTTCTGAACCGAGCCAAAAGACATTTACACAAGCACTTTTCCTATTGGATAAAAAGCAGGAGAAAAGAGTCTATTTCTCGAGAAACGCGATCTTAGTGTTATGTCATGCACCGTAATCACGAAATTCAAAATGCACTGGTTTCCAAACGAAGGACACTATTTGAGCTGGAAAGTCGTAAACGGATGTACAGCTAGTACCTCTTATATCTGATGAGGATAAATCCTTTAGTGGCTTTTTAGTTTTGGACTTGATAACGTCACGTGCACACACTCTATACACATGTGTATAATAGCATAGTAACTGACTGAAACAATGAAAGGGTACATATTTACATTTTTTACAGTTTCTCTTGTTGGTTCTTGGTTCTCTACTCTGCTCCGAAAGGTTTTTCTCCGGGCACTCCGGTTTTCCCCCCTCCTTAAAAACCAACATTTCCAAATTCCAATTTGATCCTGGAATGCACGGACATTTCTGAACGAGTTCTTGTGAACTACTTGGTGCTCCGTGGGTAAACAAATTACATTTACATTTTTTTTACGGAACTCTATACCAACATGTTCGTGTTAAGATCATAGAGAGGTTTCCCCTCTAGTGACTAATGTCGAAAGTAATTCATATTTACTTTAGCTTTGCATTGTCACACTATATGACTGGGTTCAAAACCCGCGTCACTTTGTCATCCAGTTAGAAGTAAAACCAAAATCGTGACTCGCTCGCTCGAGTTTTCCCACCCTTGGTGTCGGCTGCATGTATCTGCTTCGAGTTGTGATTGGTCCATTGCATTCAGTCTCTAATTTTATATTTATGACAAACACTGAAGAGATCGTGCTGGTAAACTTGGGAAAAATGGGGCTCCTAATTGATAATGGAAGGCTACCTTCCAAGAGAGTATAATTTTAGCTACAAATCATGCACTGTGAAACAAACTAGTAAAAAGCCTTTTTTAAAATTAAAAAAAGTTTCCTCTCAGTTCTTTATTTTAATGGGCCTTTGCCATGGAAAAAAACTTAATTGCATCGTTCACGGATATTTTGGTTTGAGTTTCATCTCGCTTCCCTTGAGGGGCGGCCCGTACCAATAATAATTACCGTCTCCATAGTTACTATTCAGACTCGAAGAGTAACAGTTATTATACCACCAAGCTCCTCTGTGGGTTATAGCACAGTAACCACTGCCTTTGTCATTATCCCGGTCCTTGGTAGTGAAAGCCATGCCATTATGAGTAGTGGTAAGTCTATCTTTAGCGTCACCAGAATAGAAATCAACAAACAGTGTGTAGTTAGTTGCCTCGTTAGTGATCGTAAAATTACTGTACTTGGCATATTTTTTCCCATTGGACGTCGTGTTAATTTCCACTCGCAGCTGACTTGGAATCTCAGTCAATTGATGTATCTTTTCGTTTCCAAGCCAATACTCGCCTCTGACGTCACCGAAGCCGTTCTTATACTCCTCCCAGTCCCTGTAGAATCCAACAAATCCATTGAAGCGTTTATGAAAGACAGTCCACCCACCCCCGTCGGTCTTCATGTCACAGTGTACCTTAAAACTGGTTTTGTTTATTGGGTTGACTGTATACACCCCACTTTCCTTGAAGCCAGCAGTAAACAGCTCGGCACAGTCTCGGGCTGAAGACAAAAAAACAAAGTTATTAACAAACGAAATGCATTTTTCTTTTGGCCTAGACTCTATGACTCAAAATTGTACGAGCCTTTAGGCGAGCTGGGGTGGATCTAGAATGTTTTGGAGGGTTTGGTTGAATCAATTGAATTATATTCCGGAGGAACTCATGATCAATTTTAATATTTTTTAGGGGAAAATGCCCCAGGACCCCCCTCCCCACACACACACACTGGGGAACGTCTTTAGCAGTCCCTATCTCGAGCCGCTTCTCTACAATCCTGCATCTGCCCCAGGGCAAGTGCAATTTCAAAAAGTTTTCAATCAAACAACACGAGAAGTGGAAGTGCTTTTAAGAATTATTGTAATTGGCCGTGCTCTCATGTGATCACTCAATAGTAGTAATAGTAATAGTAAGTTTATTATCACTCCATTTATTATTTGACTGAAGAAAATTACAAACGTTCCAGTATAAATTTCCACTGCAGTGCAATTTAAAAATTAACGATAAAGCCATGTAATCAGAATGAATTAGTTTTCTCAGTCATAAAGACAAAAAGACAACTTTTAATTAACAGTTTTTTTTAAATTGAAGCGAACTGGTTCAAAAACAATTGCCACCTTTTTAAAAAAGATTACATTGGAGGAACTGAAAAGAAAAATGAAACCAAATTGCTCGATATTTCCTCTCTGAGTTAACTAAAAATGATCAACACTGCACGCTTACCAGTTTTAACAATCAGTTGCACCTCAGTCTCCACATGAACGAGCTCGCTTCGTGCAGAGCAGATATATGTACCACTGTCTTCTGCTGTCAAACTGTTTATCTTCAGTTGTCCTCCTTCCACTTGAGAGCGCTCCTCTGGAATGTCACCTTTACATTTTGTCCACGTGATACTGGGCACTGGGTGTCCTTTTGCAGAACAGTTCAGTGTGACTGACTGTCCATGGTAACGTTCTATCTTGTCTGGTGGCTTGACTGTAAACTGAGGTAACACATTGACTATCAGAGCTGTCATGGCGTGTGATGTGCCCAGGGCGTTGGTTGCGGTACAGATGTATGTTCCTGCATCTTTCTTATCTGACTTTAGTATGGTTAAGGTGTGACCTTGCACGGTTGCTCTTTCACTGGGAAGTTGATCGAAAAGTTTGGTCCAGGACACCACCGGAGGGGGATATCCGATGACCCGGCATTTAGGGAGCTTGACATCCTGTCCACTTTCGGAGTATACCGGTCCAGTGGGAAGAGAGATGAGAGGACGAGCTGTATATGAGAAAGAGTTGTTATTTGGTTAATGTCAAACATAATGCAGTATATACAGCGGTACAAAACACTTATAATTACTGTATTCCTACGCTAACAGTTCCTATTTCAGTTTCCAATAAGAACTAATGCACGCATGCTTGTCCAAGTTGGAAATATTTCCAAAGAGTATTGCCTAGGCACTTGCTACACTCGAAGTAAGTAACAAGTAGCAACGCGTGCAGCCAATCAGAAAGGATAATTTTATGACTCATTGATACATGAGTCAATTAGCTTTGCTGATGACAAGCAATTTACTTAATACTAAAACTGATCCGATTTCACTTAGAAAATAAAAAAAATTATTACCTTTAACATTAAGTGTAACAGAAGCCTGTACGGTCCCCTGGTCAGTACGAATTGTACACACGTACATTCCATTATCACCGACTGTCGCATTCTTGATATGAAGAGCTCCTTTGATGATTGAATATCTTCCTGTGGGAGAGATCCTTCTTCTTTGGACCAAGACACTGTCGCGTCAACGTTCTTTTCCGGTAAACACTTGAATATGGCGGACTGATCCAGAGCAACGGTCTTGACGGCAGGTGTCACCACAATCCCCGGTGCAGGAATCACATTCCCTGGCTCCCCCCTGAATGGCTGCAGGGAAGTCTGAGTGGGTGAAGTTGGTTCCCCGGGCTCACCCTTTTCGCCTTTTATTCCGGGGGTCCGGGCAGACCCGGATATCCGGGAGGCCCCTGTGGTCCGATCTTTCCTGGGGGTCCTTGCACACAAATTTGACTTTTGCTAGTACAGATCTTTCTCGTTGCAGTGTTGACAGATTGGGTGATTTGTTGTTGTATCTCTGGAGATAAAGCATCGTTGTCTCCTTTGGAGGACTCAACATCTCGAATGTTTCTTTGCAGAGTTGAAGAACTGATTGACTCAACAATCGAGGAGCCAATTTCTGCGAGAAAGGATTAAATGCCGTTATAATGAAAGTTGTTGCCCTTCACAGAGATAGGTGAAGCCCGTTACCTATTTGCCATGATTAAAAGTCTATATGCGAGCCAAGTGGCCCATCAGGCCGGAGCTTATCCCGGTTTCTGTAACATGAATCGACTAAGGAGCATTTATACTCTCCCCTGGCTTGGATAGCAGGCCATCGCAGGGTTACCCCAGCATTAAGTGTGCCTGTACCAATTAAAACACCTGGGTGAAGACAGTAAAGTGTCTTGCTTAAGATTACAACATAATACCCGCCTCCCACATTTGCCATGATTACTGACAGAAAGTCCAAATGTATTTCTGTTTTCCTCTTCTTTTTTCCAGAAACTTATCACCGCAGGGCAGTATCCTTAGCGTGACTTTCAAATATTTTCATTGCAAAGTAGACAAAACAATCGCTTTTGTGTTAAGAACACGGTTTGCCCTAATTATAGAACTAACTGCTGACGTGAATAAATCTAAAAGTTATACCTGTTAGCTAGCGGGTACTGGTTCTAAAACTCGGGCTCCAGATTTCGACACAAAAACTGAAGAAATTCAATCAGACATGGATAGTTTAAAGGGCTTATCTTAACTGATCAAGTCCAAACTAATATTCAATTCTGGAAAAAGCTAGTGTCAGAGATCAAGAATCACGTCAATCAAATTGCAAATCCAGAAATGATATGAGATATCTGACCTCCTGATAGATCAGGAATCTGGGATTATCTCTTAACTAAGTGAAATTTCAAACACAGAGCCTCAGGGCACGGCTTTTTAGCTATTAATAACGACTGTGATATCTAGAAATTTCCTGATCATTTAATCCCCTGAAATCTATCGTGCTGATCATGCTGCTAAAATACTTTGAATACCTTTCTACAAAGAGGTTTTGTAACTTATCAAGAGTTCTAGCAATCCAGGCAACATTGACCTCTGAAGAAAGCGAATCACCTTTTTGTTCAGGAGATTTAAATTAAAGACGAAATGTATATACGCTGATTACGTATTGGTTTCTGTATAACAATACGGTAAGTTGACAGCTACCAAGGGAGCGAAATCAAGAGGAAAAAACAGACAGAGGTTATTCGGATGGAAGGCATTCACTTGTTAGCGATGTATGTTAAGGTTTCTTTCTCAACAAAATTTAAGTTTTGTAAACTAATAAGCAATGTGAAACTCTATAATGCTGCATGCAAACTTGAGATTGATCACATGTAGCCCACAAATCAACAGATGTTCGTGTCATAATCAGGAACTAAAATAGTCTCCTTTAAAATCACATACTCGCTGCTGGCTGCACTTTACTCTTGCTTATATTTCATATATTTAAGAACGTATATTGTTTAGCTTAACTGTAAACTGATGTGTCGACGATTAGACTTGCCAATTAATATTTTGAACAGTAACTGAAAAGAGAGAATGGTATCACTGAGTCGATCCCAACGTAATTCAGTAAAGTTCCACGTTCGTGTCAAAGCCAGATGCAGTTTAAGGCGGCAAAATACGAGATACAAAAACCCTCAACTTGCCGCGCGACATTGTTTCGTTGCAAGTTTTCGTCGATGTTTCCCGTTTTTCACCTTGCGTGATCAACTTGACCGGCAACAAAAACATTTGTTGCGGGTTGAAGAAATGCGGCGCGCTGATTGGTTTATTTGCTAGGGCACGAGCAGATTTGTTGCGCGACACGTTGTGAGTTTGATGAAAAACGAGCAACAAGGCCAAAATTTGTTGCTCAAAGTAGACGCGCGCTCTACTTTTCGCAACAACTTTTTCCAACCCGCAACAAATGTTTTTGTTGCGCGACAAGTTGATCACGCAAGGTGAAAAACGGGAAACATCGACAAAAACTTGCAACGAAACAATGTTGCGCGACAAGTTGAGGGTTTTTGTATCTCGTATTTCGCCGCCTTTACTACAATGTTGGTTTTAGTTTTTGACTTTTGGATCACAACAAAGGTGAATCCGAGCTAGGCAAGTCGCGGATCAATATGACGCTTTGTCGTTTTCTCAACAAATGAAGAAATTAAAAGCTCTAAAGTTTAGGGGCTTTCTAAGAAATAAAGTTCTACCCAGGGTTATGAGTTCGACAAAGGAACCAGACTTTAATCCACTCACCGTTTGTTGGAATGGACGGGACGGGCGTTGCCACTAACTGTTTTTCTCTTTGCTCAAGAGCCTCAAGTCTTTCATTGTAAGCTCGTATCTCCAGCTCAAGCCTCACATAACCAATACAGTACAAGAAAACACTGACAAACGACACACAGCAGCAAACAACAAGAAGGCGGGAAGATCCACCAGCGCTCGTCATTGTGGAATGTATCGCAACTAAGTCTTTCACGAATAACTAGGCAGATTGTGGGCCACAGTATTTGTACCTTGAACCCTAATAACCTCGAACAGTCGGGAGTTTTTGATAACCTTATCATTTATTTACTTAGGAGTTTCTTAAAGTGCTTGAATAAAAAATCTTGCTGTTTAAGCAGGTTAAAAAAGTGATACTTTTATCCCTGCGCTGCTGGCCAGATATCATACAAGAAGTATTCTCTTTATGAGTATTAACAGATCTAGATTTGGAGTTTTGTTTTACATTGAAGTATATTTACAGATTTCAGCTTTTCTGTCTTGAATAGCTGCCATTTTGTCGTTTGAACTTAATATTTTTAATGTTTATTTAAGTCTAAACCGAGCTCAAAAATGTTGTTCCTGATAACAAGGGACATTAATTCTACTTTAAGGAACAGTTAAAGAAAGAGATATAACTAAAACGTCTCTGCTCGATTTTTGAATTAACTGTGTGCGCAGTATACGAATTTGGCGAAAGCTTACCAAAGTGGGCAGCGCTGCTTCAAAAGTTGTGAGAAAAACCACCTCCATCTTCAAAGCAAATACTCTTAAAAGCTCACCGACACCGTATGTGTTTATCCAAGGTTGAAAAGGCCATAGCCGTAGATTTTGATCAAAGTAATTTTAGGCAGGATTATCAGCAAGTTTCCATTAAGGAATTAATTCGGTACCAACAGGGTGAGAACTGATCAGATTTCAAACAAGCCGCTCAATAATATATAATAAGCCTGATAGCTGAGAAACCGCCATCCGGCATGTATTTGATTACCGAACACCCCTTTAAAACCCTCGATTGTGAGAGTTGTCGACCAATATACCCGATCCGTAATGGGTTTTATACAACGACTGGAACTACATTATTCTAAAATTACTCTAAATAATCAATAATTATAGCTATAGTGTTCAATAACAAAATAAAACCTGCTTTACATGAGTGCCGTGTATAAGAATCTAAATTTAACCTGATGGAAAGAGACGCTCGCAGCCAGCCCGGAACGCGCTAAGGGAGTCAGCCTGCCGCAACTCGATTGGTAAGCTATTCCAAAGAACTGCTCCAGAGTAACTGAAGCCATTCTTTATATAGTTTGTGTGTGGCTGTGGGATGACTAGTTTGCCCTGGCGTGAAAGGAAGAGACATGGCACGGTTGCTGATATCCAAAGGATTCTAACGCGAACTAGGCCGAAA